>OY755039.1:36399891-36644891 GCA_963576565.1 Aspidapion aeneum
GGTCATCATATTTTCTTTTGGTGGTCGTGGCTTTGCTTTGGCTTGATTCGTTTTGACCACCTTCGGTTTCTTACCTTTCTTGGTGGGTATGATGTTTACCCTCGGTTTCTCAGATTTCACAATGGGTTTTGTTGGTTTTGTTAGTATCGATAGCAGTTCGGGGAATTGACTCGCCCGCTTCCGCCCTGCCATCGATACTCTTCTTTACTTAATTCCGGAGAAAGAGGTCTCTCTCCGGAAACACCCACGTTGAATGGAGATGTTGGGGCCAATACACCATCCTCACCTACTGAGGGTACAAACGTAAGTTGGGTTGAGTTTAGGTTGGCTGGTTCACCACTTACACCACTCATTCGAGAAATACCCAATTTTTGAGATAAGAAATTGAAAAACGTAATTGTAAAGGTTCATTGAAAGGAAATCGGAAAAAACGATGCATATAAAATATCTAAAGTTCACCTACCTTAGTTTTCATCTAGTTGCAGTCGTTTTGGTCGCTTGGAAGATAGGAAAAACGGGAAAATTGTAGCACTCACGGCGTTTTCTTGTGCTTCTTGTCAGTTTCTCGATTGCGACTCCTCGCGCAGACTCGCGCGTGTCTCGGTGCGGGGATAAGTCATATGCATATACCCCGCGAATTTTTTTAATTTTTTTATTTGTCAAACACACTGTGTTTTTTTTATTGCAATCTAGTCAGTAAGACTAATTAGCAATTTTGTTTTAACTTAATTTACTAGAAAAGTCAGATTTAAACTTAGGGTTCACTCAACAGTTCTCCCCGCTTTGTTTAGTCTGTAACTCACAATTGTGTTGTGTTTATAGCATTATTTTGTTTTATGTGTAATTCACTTAGTTTACTAGCTCAAACGGCTTCACTCTTTTTAGTCGTCGAACTAGCATAGTATTGTCTAGAAGCTGAATTGCTTCCACATTCACATGCCGATGGAGTCTATCTTCATGGCTTTTTGCGTACTTTTTTATAGTCTCTGCTACAGTTTCGATTTTTAGATCTCGATGAAGGTCACTATTTCGAACGTACCAAGGTGCATTCACAATGTTTCTTAATACTTTATTTTGAAATCTCTGTACAACTAGAATGTTACTCTCTTTAGCACAACCCCATAGTTGAATACCATATGTCCATACTGGTTTCAGTATTTGTCTATAAAGCAGTAACTTATTATGAATTGTTAAATTGGACTTCCTTCCAATTAGCCAGTTCATTTTTCTATACCTTATCTCAAGTTCTTCTTTTTTTTTCTTAACATGTGCTTTCCAGCGCAATTTGGCATCAAGTGTCATACCTAGATATTTTGCCTGATTCGAATATGGTACTGGAATGTTGTTAATTGTTATTTGTATGTGATTTATATTTTTGTTTGTAAAATCAACATGAATTGATTTGGTTTCATTTAATTTTATTCGCCACTTTGTGGTCCAACTGTGAATTTGGGTGACTGCATCCTGAAGTTTTTCTATGCATTTTTCAATAGATTTTTCTACCGTCAATAAACCAGTATCATCGGCAAATGTTGCTAAGTGACAATTTTCTGGCTTTGGGATATCACAAGTGAATAATAAGTATAGATAAGGGCCTAGTACGCTACCCTGGGGCACGCCTGCTTGAATTTCTCTTAAATTTGAGTATGAGTCTTCCTGTTTTACTTTAAAATGTCTATCAGATATGTATGATTCCAAAATATCCGAATATTGTTTTAGCAGAAACCTTTTTAGTTTAAAATTAAGGCCTTCATGCCACACTTTGTCAAATGCTTGTGCTACATCTAGAAAAACTGCAGAACAAACTTTTCCCTCTTCTAGTGCTTTTTCTATTATATTAGTAATTCTGTGTACTTGATCTATCGTGGAATGCTTGTCTCGAAAACCAAATTGATGAGATGGAATAATTTCTTGTCTTTCTATGATGGGTTTTATTCTTTTAAGCAATAATTTTTCATAGAGCTTGGATATAATTGGCAGCAAAGATATTGGCCTGTAAGATGACACGTCATGGAGTGGTTTTCCCGGTTTTGGAATCATGATAACTTCTGCAACTTTCCACAGTTTAGGTACATACCTAAGCCTAAAAGACGCATTAATTAGGTTGCATAGTTTTACGATAGCTTTTCTGGGGAGTTGTTTTATGACTACCCCGTTAATAAGATCATACCCTGGGGCTTTTTTCGAATTAATATCTTTGATTTCTGTTAATATTTCTTTTGGTGATGTAAGCTTCCTCCTTCCTCCTCGATTTGATGGGGTTCATTTAAATGAAAGTGTTCATCTGGTGCTTCGTGGGGCTGAAATGTTTTTTCTAAATGACTTGCAAAAATATCTGCTTTTTCTTCGTTACTCCTTGCCCACTGGTTGTTAGATTTTCGTATGGGTGGAATTTGGATAATTGGTCTTTTAAAATCTTTGGTTGCTTTCCAAAGGGAATAGTCGGTATTTTTATCATCTGTAAGTTTATTAAGAAAATGGTTAATAGATTCATTATTTATTACTAGAATTTCTCGCCTAATGCGCTGCGTCATGTTGTTGAGATTTGTTTTGTCCCGAGGATCACGGCTTTGTTGCCACTTTCTTCTTAGTTTCCTTTTTTCCAATATAAGGTCTCTAATTTCCTTTGGATAGTTTTTTCCCTTAAAAATTCTCTTTGGTTTTGGACTGTTTTCCCAAGCTGCTTGTTGAATATTTGTAACAAAATAATCAACTTCTTTATCGATTTGTTCTGGCGTTTGCAATGGTACTGATAGGTTTATTTTTTCTGACAGACTTTGTTTAAAACTAATCCAGTCAGTCAGTTTATTAACTAGTGAGATATTTGCTTCTTTCTTTATTATGTTTTTACTAAGAGTTAGAATAATAGGTGAATGATCTGAGTGTAAATCAAAACTTTCTTCTATATCTACAAAACTTAAAGATATATTTTTTACTATAAAAAAATCAATTAGATCTGGAATTTTTCCTGGATCTGTTGGATAGTATGTGGGCTTACCAGTTGATATCGGCTCACATTGATATTCACTAATAGCTTGCAAAAGTAATTTTCCTTTAGAATTCGTCAGTCTAGATCCCCAGTAGGTATTTTTTGCATTAAAGTCACCTCCAATTATAAAACGGTTTCCTAATTTTCTGAGAAAATTAAGATATTGATTTTTCTTTAGTAAGTGCCTTGGTGGTATATAGACAGCACTTATGACTAATGTATATGTTTTGGTTTTTACACTTACTAATGTAGCTTGAATCTCTATGGTTTTATATCCCATCTCCTCATAGTGTGATATATTTTCTTTAATTATTACAGCACTTCCCCCATGTGCAGTATTGCTAGGGTGAGTTGTATGATACACTTTGTAACCTTTAAATTTAATGTGAGACTGGTTAGTGAAATGCGTTTCTGACACAAGACAGACGTCAATTTTTTCTATGTCTAGAATAACTTGCAAGTCTTGCTGATGTTGCAAGAGACCATTGGCATTCCAAGCTAGGATTCTAAGATTACTGACCATTTTGAGGCATATTGGTAGCTCCGTTATTGCTACTTTCTAGTTTAGTTAATCGCTCATCAAGTTTGTTCAATTTCTCCAAAATTAATTGTAGTGTTTGTTCCATAGTATTTTGACTACTGATATTAATATCAGGTATAGTAGCTGTTGCCGCGAAATTTGAAATGAAAAATAATATTAAAATATAAAAGTAGCCAAAAGCTGGCAAATAATTCTTGCACCAACACCTACAATGGCATTAAAAATGCTTGACTGTTGCTCCTGCACCAGATCCACCACCGAGTCACTCGCAACCGGCTGCAAATTATTAAGGAATTTATCTGCAGCCCCGGGTGACCAAGCAGCGATGCTTGTTGATTCCAACAACTGTTGCATTTCACCGTCACTTAGTTTTTGATTAAAGTCAATCATGTACTCACGCATGGCCGCCAAATCGTTATCCGCAACCTCACTTGCACCTGCCACCACATTCACATTTGCCGCCATTTCCGCATCCGAGGACACGTTACAGATCGCGAACGCGTTAAAGTCCGCGACCATATCCCCGCTCGCGACCGCATCCGCGGACAAATTAAAGTTCGCGAGTGCGTCCGCGGACAAATTAAAGTTCGCGAGTGATTCCGCGGACAAATCAGGTAATGCATCCGCAATCATAACCACATTCGCGATCTTCACATAACTTTCACTTGAACTACTAAATGAGGCCATTTTCGAAAAAAATTACTTAAACTTTTTCAAAAAAAAGGAGGAGTTGTTGCTTCGACTAAGAGAAGAACGAGAAAGAACGCTTACCGCCACATCAAGCATCCAAGTAAGCAATTTTACCCCTACTACCATTTACCTTCTCTACCATTTATCCCACCCTATCAACATCAGCGCCACCTATTGATAAGATTTACAAACACCCCTGGTGTTGAGATTTTCAGTTTTAAATTTAATAAGGTCACTAAGCAAACAATTATAGAATATTAGCATCCTTAAACTGTTTTAGAATTATGGTGCCCTTAATTTTGAAAAGCGCCATCTATCATAATTTTTTCAATTATTTAAATATATTCCGAAATAGCGCCACCTATCATCAACTTGATGCACTAAATTATTGATAATTTTTTTAAATCCTAATAATTCAACTATTCATCATTCATCAAACTAGCTATTTTTCTTTTCTTTAATGGTTGCTCATTAATATTATCATCATTATGTTTATATTTGCAAGCTGTTTTATTATGTCTAACCATATTATCTTTTCGAGTAAAACTTTTGTCACATTTTGAACACTTCAAGATGGTCACTTTACTTGTTACACCTTAAATTATTTATTTATTAGGTGTTTTCATCAACACCTCTGTTTTAACCACTATGCTTTTTTTATGCCCGTTGTGCATGGGCGCACCCAGGGGGGGCCCGGGCCCCCCCAAGCCTTAGATTTTTAATATATTTTCTACATATTTGATGATAAAACATGAAAAGTACCTTAAAATTTGACAGCAGGAGGCTTCGGGCCCCCCAACCCCAAGCAGTGGCGTAGTTGCGAAAAGATATGATGACCTTTTATTATTATTTTTTTTTTGTTTTTTTTTGTCGCAGGATTTTTGAGGGTGCCCTTTGTACCTGTCGGCCTCCCCCACACATGATGACCTTTTTTTTTTTTTGTGGTCGCAAGTTTTTTGAGAGCGCGCTTTGTAGCTGTCGGCCCCCCCCCCCAAGACACATTCCTGGGTGCGCCACCGCCGTTGTGGGTTTTATAACAGACACTGATCTGTATCTGATAACTCTCAAATATATTTTTTTGATCATAATTCACAGCAAAATCTAAATAGTTTGACCTTGAACAAAATTTACAGCCAAATGTATTATTTTTTAATTTATTTTTGGTTTTGCAAAATATTCTCAAGGTGACATTGACCTTCATTTAACCTTGAACAAGATTGATGAGCAATTACATCGTTAACCTTGGAAAAAATTATACACTGACCTTCATTTAACCTTGAACAAGATTGATGAGCGATTACATCTTTAACCTTGGAAAAAATTGTCAAGGATACACACTGACCTTGATATAACCTTGTAATGGTTATATATATTTTACTCCTCATTTGGTAAACACTCATTCTTGCTCGATTTGTCTTCCTATAATCTCATCCACCGCTCGCCCTACCCTCATCGTTCGTCCGTTTTTGAAAAATGGGCATGTGCAGTGCAATTTTTGCAATATCTGGAAACCAATAGAGATTTTCACAATTAATGGACGATGCGATGTCTGTAGTGAGCAATATCAAAGAATTATGGAGAGGCAGAGCAATCCTCCATATTCACCCGAATCACCTGTCTACATCTCAGGCAGTGATGATTATGAGGTGGTGGAGAGTGATGATGATGATTCTGATACCAATTATGGTGTGTGGGAAGTAGCGAGAGTTGACTCTCCCCCTTCTGAGGAGATGTCTGATGTAGGAAGCGAAAGAGGTGACTCTCCTTTTGAGGAGGCTCAACGTTGGTAGTCTGGTTTAGTTTAATTGGGGTGTACAATAAAAATGGCTGGTACACACAGCTCAGTGCGAGGTTTGGGGCACTGTGGCACTAAACCAAACAATTAAAAATTTTCATCTAACAATTTTAAAATGAAACCATTTGTAAAAAACCTATCTCTTGAATCACATCAATATTCAATTTTTAAATTATAGTAACGCAAATTTTGTTCATTTATGCACAAACTAAAGTTAAAAATGGTAAAAAAAAACGTTTTTAAGTTTCATTTTTATATGCTATTCCATGCAATCTTGCTCTCTTATAAACAAACCAAAGTTTAAAAATTCTTTTTAAAAGTTTGTTTTTTTTTAAATTAGATCTTTTCTACAAATTGGTTTATTCTACACTATGCAATTTTACTCTATTATAAACAAACTAAAGTTTAAAAATTATTTTTAATACTTTGTTTTTTTTGCATTAGCATAATATTCTTTTCTATAATAAGGTTTATTCTATAAAGTTCAACTATAAAATAGTAACCAAAATTAAAAAATTATACAAATTTTTTTTGTTTGTTATTAAATTACCATAATGTTTTTTTTTTCTTAATATAGATTTATTATATTTTACATATTCAAATTGTTTTTTTGGTTTCATAAAGTTATATATTCGCTAACTAATAATTTTATATAAAAACTAAATATGTTACAATAAAAAAATTTTAAAAATTTAAAGAAAAGCATAAAAAAGATCCTTTAGCTTATTGTAGTCATTCAATTTTGCTTGGAATTCTTCCTCCACACCTTCGGTCTCTCTTTGTAGTCATTGAATCTCTGCTTTGAGTAGATCCACTCTTTGTTTAAGCTGCTCCACGCAGCTTCCTTTCACCCGTAGGATTTGGATAGCCTGCTCTATCGTTTGGCTTTCTATTGTTGTGACATTTGCGGCTACGGTTTGCTGGACTAGCTGATCCCTCGATGTTGAGGGAATTGCTATTGGAATTGCTGTCGGAGTTGGAGCTGTTGATAAAATGCTGGTTTTCGTTTTTTTAATGTACTTTCTTTTACCAACTCTTCCATTTTTGATTTTATGTACTTCACGATGTAGCTCCATTTGTAGCTGCGGCTGTGATTCTGGCTGTGGCTCTAGCTGTGGCTCTAGCTGTGGCTCTGGCTGCTGTTCGGCTTGAAACTTATTCCCAATATCTTTTAACAAATTGTCGATGTCTTGACTGGTGAAATCATCCAAATCAATAATTTGCTGCTTTAATTTCATTTTCTACTAATTTGAAATTCGCCGTTGAAGTAAAGAAACTTTAATAGTACTCTTCTGATATTAATTTTTCTTTAAATACTTGTTGGGTGTTAGTTTAGTGGGGTAAAGTCTACAGAAAATAATATATCTAAAAAGCGGGCAAATAAAGCAATGTTAAAGATTCTGAAGGTTAAAAAATACACATCTTTACAATAATGTTGGATTATTTTTTTCAAGGTCAAAAATACTACTTGGACTATTCGTCTCTACATATAAAAACGCAACGATCGTCAAGGTCATTTAAGGTCAACATAATGACCTTCACAACTTTTCAAGGTCAAATATACTACTCAAACTATTCGTCTCTACATAAAACAAGGCAACGACCGTTAAGGTCATTCAAGGTCATTCCCTCCTCAAAAGTGGTCCAGCACCCGCTTAAGCCTACTACTGTTAACACACTATTATGTACGTAAATGTTATTTTATAACGACTCTTATTGAAGCAAATGAATTTATTTTGACTATGCATTTTTAATATCATCCCTTTAGGTATATTTAACAAGTCCCAGTTATTATTCCTGTATTTCTATTATTTATATTTTGAGCCACTCTGTAGATATGTGACGAAAACTATAAAAAAATTAAAAACATATTTAAAAAGACTTTTTTTAATAAATATTGGTTTTTTATTTCTATTTGCCCAGAAGTTATAGCAAAAAAAACTACAAAAAGTCACATTTTTCTTTATTCCAGTGACAATGATTTAAATAATTACAGCTCGAAAACAAAACCGATGACCCCCAGTTTCTTTAAGACAAGTATTTGGACGGCTTGGGCCCTAACATATCCTAAATTCACCTCATTTAACGCATCCTGGTAAACACACTATTCCGTAGACAATAAGTAAACATGTCATGCGTTGAATTATTATTTTTTTTGAAATATCCTGTAAGCTTATTACATAACCTATTATGCAAATATCACTCTAGAATAGTTAAAGCGACTTACATGAAAGCAAGTGAAGTTAATTTTGACTATATATTTTTAGTTTCCTTTCTTTATATTTAACAGGTATTTTTCCTGTATTTTTTTTTTCAATTATTTTGAGCCAATTTGTAGGTATGTGACGGAAACGTTATGTCAAAAATTTAAAAATTCCTAAAAGGACTCTTTTATCAATAAAATAAGGCTAATATCAGTTTTTTATTTTTATTTGGCGATAAGTTATTACAAAAAACTACAAATGGTCAAATTTTTCCATGTTTCAGTGGCGCGCATTTAAATAAGTATAGCTCGAAAACGAATCCTACGACCCCCCCCCAATTTTTGTTGGTAAAAATATCAGGAAGGTTTGGCCTTCAACCATTAACGTATTAACCGGAGGAGACCAGGAACCGCGGCAAAAATTCATTCATCAAAACATTTCGATTGGACCCCTAGATGCTTCAATAAGTTGGAAACGAATAGAAATATTTTTTGGAAAGACGATGGCAACGCTGTGCGACACACAGCAGGCGTATGTTTATTCTTAATGGTCGATCGACTTACCAGTGACGGCGGGAAAATATTTATTTATTAAAAGTAAATACCTAACTTATTAAAACAAGCAATTTAATTTAGTTTACAGCTGAATAGATACCCATGGACAATAAAAATTTACATTAATAGCATTATTGAGATTATGTTCTGAAATACAGAAGTCGAACATTAAAAATAGGAGTCAGGCTCTAATAAAAACTTGAGAGCCCACTTGATTTTCGAACCGGGGCACTCACCGAGAATTGTGAAGTCGTATTACAATTTTAAAGCTAGATACTATGTGTAGTGTACTTTTCTTTTGTATATAGAAAAGTAAATATAATTTTAGTTCCTTTTTTTATGAAAAATTGGTAGTAATATTGTAAAAAAGTAACAGAGCTCTATTTGGATAAGGATATTTTGGACTTTTTTTAAAAAAGCCCTCGATTTATTGCTTTGATGGGGAGACAATTTGCTTACTTTGGGGATTTATTAAGATGCACCCTATCAGTGGGGTTACATTTACCCATTTGTTTTAATTAGGATAGTAACCATAGCCAGAACTAAAATAGGTTTTTTGGTTATGCTACTCTACATTTTTCAATTTTCCCTGAATTTAAAATTTGTTGAAAATATATTTGTATTTACTGCCTCCTACGACGGTGGTTTTGTCCCTAAAAAACAACTCTTTTTTAAAGCGAGTTATTTTGGGAAAAGTTAATGCGACACTTATTCCGTCGTACTACCATCTCGGTTTTCATCAGCAGTTTCATTAGAAAAGAAACTGGAAAAAAGTGCAACATATCAATTTCTGTTCTGTGGTAATTGCTTTATTATAGTTTTTTCAAAAACATCTTTTTCGAATGTTGTTTTGTTCAATTGACATTTTTTTTAACAATTTGTTCAAAAACTTTTTTTTTGAATGAAATTTTGTTTGAATAACGTTTGGTTCAAAAACATTTTCTTTAAACAGAAAACTCTTCGAAAAACTAGCTTTTGTGTGTCTCTTTTTGGGAGGTCGCAATCGGTGGTAGCTTTATCAATTGATCCTAACCTGTTAACCTAACAACACTGAACTCTAATCAATTGATCGCAAACGTATCTATTTCAAGAAATTAAAAATGTTTTCAAAAAAGAGATCATTTGAACATAATATCGATCACAATGTTTCCGAAAAAAATGCCAATAAATCACACTGCTTTCAAACAAAATTTAAAAAAGATATTTTTGAACAAGACAATTTGACAAAATGTCATATGAATTTAAGCAATTTTTGAACAAAAAGTTTTCTATCAGATTCTCAAACAAAATGTTTTCGAAAAAAATGCAACTCGAACAAAATGTCACTTAAAAAAGATGTTTTCGAACAAAATGGTTTTGGTCAAATTATAATTTGAACAAAATGTTTTAAAAACACAGTTGAACATGTTTTTGAACAGATTCTCATTTAAAAATGTTGAACAAAATGTCAATGAACAAAATGTTTTTCAAAAAAATATAATATAAAAAAGATATTTTTATAAAAAGATACCTAAGGTACACTTTTTCAGATCGTCATTGGAACAAAATATTTTTGAAACTAAAAAATTTGAACATTATATTATTTAAACACAATGCTTTCTGCCATTTGAACAAAATGTCATACAAACCCACTGCTTTCGAACAAAATGTCATGTAGAAAAGATATTTTTTAACAAAATGTTTTCAATCAGATTGACATTCAAACAAAATGTTTGAAAAAAAGTCATTCGAAAATAATATGTTTTTAAAAAAATGTTTTCGAAAGAAAACCCCCATTCGACAAAATCTCATTCGAAAAACGAATTTTTCAACAAACCAAAAGTTTTTTATTAGGTGGATGTTTGAACAAAATATTTTTGAAAAAGATGTTTTAAAACAAACTGTTTTCAACCAAAACGCCATTTGAACAAAATGTCATTTAAAAAAAGTAATTTTTGAACAAAATGTCAAATCAAATTGTCTTTTAAAAAGAATTTTTGCAATGCAATTTGAACAAAATATCATTTTCGTTTAAAAATTTAATTTTATTTGCCAGTTTTATTTTTTTGACACATCACTTAATGCTGATATTAGTATTTTGAAAAATAACTTTTTTTATTTAGCATTTAAAATGAGTTAAATAAAAAAACATATATTTATACCGTCTCGCTTATAGTTAAAAATAAGGAACAAAAAATATTTTATAAATGATCTAAAAAATAGGGTTATTTAGATACCAGGGCCGAAATTTACTTTTCGTTTTTAAATAAATTGCAATCAATTTTTGGGTCATAACAATCATCCTTAAAAATGGATTTTATTTAACAATGAAAAAAATAATAAGTAGGTAACTATAGTTTATTGTTTTTAAATTTTTTGAATATAAAATTTTGCTGACATTTTATAGGGTTAAAAACAAATCTGCATGTAGAGACCTCGTCTTTACACTTTTTAGATGTTTGATTAGGATGCTTTTAGCTTGGTGTATTTTATTTTAGGTTAGACAATCTTAAAAATTCAGAGTAGGTAAAAAGGACTAACCTAAAAAATTGCCTCGATCCAAATCTAAAAAAACTGTTTACACAAAAAAAAACGGTTATATAAAATAGATATACGTAAAAAAATCACTTTCCATATTAATAAGATACCTTTTTTACTTTATCTGTTGAAAATCAAGGCTCGTAGTTCAGTTAAAAGTTCAAAACTTGGGACACCCTGTACATTTTTAACTAAACTTATGTTTAAACACTTTTAACAAATAAATAATTATTTATATAATAGCCTAATATTTTTTTTCTGATTTTATATTGATTTCTACGGCACTGGTCTTTGTTTTGTTTTGAAGGTCAAACAAGTTAGTTAACTTACTTGTAAAACGAAACTTCTGGATTAGGATGGTCGAGATTTTAGCACAAAATACACTCCCACACCATTTTAAAGTCTTTTAAGATTAATTTTGAGTCCAGATCGAAAATATATTTTAAGAAAAAACACGAAAACAATTCCGAACCGTAAAGAGACAGGTCAAAAACGCCGCATTTGACCCTTTACAAAATGCTAATGGTTCCAAAGGGACTACCTTCTAATCAAGAATAGTTTTGTCTCTTTTTCTCGCATCGGTTTAACAAAAGAGGAACAAAATAAGATACTTTACGCGGGCCTAGACGATTGCGGCATATTTTTAATTCCTTTGTTTTAGTGAGGGACTGTAATCGAGAATAGTTTTGTTTTTTTCTCTCGCACTGGTTTAATAAAGGAAAATGAAGGAGTAGTTAAAGTGATCACCGCTTGTTATATATCCATATTTGGTGATGTATAATTAATCTGGTAAGGGTTTGTAAGAAGAACAGTTTCGTCTTTTTCCGTTGCAGTGGCGATTTTGTCAAAAATTGCAATTTATGTATTGGTTATTTTTTACTAGAATTAAAGATTATACGGTTTACCTTAAGAAGGGGGGGCTCGGGCTCTTCAGACCCTCCCTGGATCCGCCACTGATTCGGTTAGATATTATTTATACCTAGACGCTCTAGGGCACGGATTATTGAATTTAAACAGATAGGATTTGAGCAAAGTTAACGTGGTAAATCCAAAATGGCCGCCGGCAGACGACGTTTCAGTTTCACTTTTCGTTATTTGCTTTAGAAATCTCAAGTCTTGTCAACACTGTTTTCCGTTATTTGTATTTTTGCCATTTTTAAAAAATTAAATTTGGGACAAAATCTAACTGTAGTAAGGAAAGTCCAAGAATTTCTTTCTTTTTTAACAAAAACACAACAAAAATAACTACTCTATATTCTCCGCCATTTTAATGGGGCCGCGCTAACATCAAAGTATAGTAAGTTTGGTTAGGCCGCATCCCACATAGCACAATCACGTGTTTAACACGTAAAAAGGCGTGAGAAAAAAAACGTTGACTTTAAAAGCTACTAGAATAAAACGTTTATTTCATATATGAAAACAAGCTTAACAGGTCATTTATTAACGTTATAAAAAATAACGTTGCTAAAAACTGCGTTTTAATAACGCCTTTATATAATTAAAACAGCAATGTTTTCGTTAGTTTCAAGTGATTTTTATCAACGTTAAAATCACATTAGATTCACGCCTTTTCTACACGAATTTTAAAACGCGACTTGCATGGCTTTTCTACCGAATATTTTTGAGATTTTACTAGCAGCATCGCCACCTATATTCGGGATTTTTCACTTAGACGAAATCTATCAGGCAGTGCTTTGGCCTCTAAACTCCAAAAACCTGTTAATCCCTGATCCACGATCACGACGCATCTGTTATTAACCTGATAGACACATTAATATTCTGTGAAAGTGTTTACTTTTCATAAATCTTGTTTAGCTTTAAAAAAAACATAATGTATATAGATAGATACATAGATATTTTGTCTTGCCTTGAGCGCCATCTTTAAAATTGTCTTGAAGTGTTGTAGTCTTAAACTAGTAAACTTTTATAACTTCCTTTCGCGTCTCTTTTAAGTTAAAAAAATGTTATTAAAAAAAACGTGACCAAAAAAGACGCAGAAAGTCAGTAGGTTTGAGAAGTTGGCGTTTTACAACATGTTGTGGAGGACTTTTCAAGTGTGAATTTGGTACATGAAAATAACGAGGGTAAAAAACACGTTATATACACAGCATCAGAAACTTCAGCAATAAGTACATTTTTATAGCTTGATTTCTCCTTGTTTTTAAGTTATCTTTAAGAATGTAGATTTAACAAAGTAAATATTACATGGTATGAGGTTGTTTATAAGTAAAAAAAAACTTTGTTATTTTTGTTCACGTGAATTTAACGTTAATGTGATTGACAGATAGTTTAAATCAAGGCCAAGATAAAAATAGAGGCCACGACCCTGAAAAAATCAGCTGTTCTCCGGGGGCTGAATTTTATATTTGGTCTTATGGGAGGTCAGATGTTTTTTTCTGATATTTTGAAAATGGCACTACAGATTTCCGCGAAATTTCAGTGAAATATTCTCAGACACAATCCCGATATTCTGCCAAACTTTTGTATGGATGCAAGATGATTAAAAGGTTAAAATCTTCAAGATTTAGCATTTCTTATTTTGAATTCAAATTACCCGCCATGTACCGCATGCCAACTGTTATATTTGACATGTGTTTGACTTTGACATCTATGTTTGTCACATTCGCTTCTGCTTTAAATTTAATTTTGCGGCTTAATGAATGAAGCGGCTCTGAAAAATTAAGGATTACTATAGATTAAAAAAAATGTTCTGAAAGAATGTAGTAAAAACAATCTCAAAACCAGCTTTATTTTAAAAAAAATCAAATCTTTATGAACCGTCATTCCAACTTCAATATTTTAAAGACAATCAGCTGTGTCGTAAGGTGAACATAAAAAAAAATCAGCCCCGGATGTGATGTCAACAAAGTGGAGGATCGTGGCCCGTCCGTTTTGAGAACCCTGTTTAAACATAAATTTAGATAATCATAGTAATGTATTCAGTAATTTTATCTTCTTAATTTTGATCAAAGAAGGGCCCCGGCTTAACAAATAATAACATTCTTTGACCAAAGTAGGCCTTGGCCCTACCGCTAGCTAACCCGGGGCCCCGACTAGGTGGCCGGGGTCCCCGGAGGGGATCCCCGCCCTCCCGCCCGGCGGGCCTGGTATACCTTCTTAGACCTAATAATCCCTCCAAGTTTCGTGGACTTGCTTTGAAGTAAAATAATATGTGCTTTCCTATTCACCAAGAGAATATTTTCTTGATATAGCACAAAAAATTAAATGAAAGTGAAACAGAAATTGTTTTATTATAAATTAGAACTGAATTAATCTAAGGTACCGTTTTCTCTGGAAGCAAAATATTACTTATATGAAGACAATTTGATTTGTTACAAAATGGAATATACTGAAACAAAACAATTATTAAAGAAGAAAAATATACCTATAAAGTCTCATTTCAAGAAAAAACGTTCTTTTTAGTTCAATATTTTAATTCAAAACAAATTGTTTTAAGGTGAAACAATTTATTCAAGAAAAGAACGTGTTTTCATTGTAGACAAAAACTTTTACCGTGTAGTTTAGTTTGGTGTAGAATTTTAAAAAACGTCGAATTTGCCACTCACTCACTCACTCATGTATAGATCATCAAACTTCTACTGTACTTCTAGCTGAAATTTGGCAGACTTATAAAACTAATCGAACCCTTGGAAAAATTCAAAAAACCGCAAAATTTTGTTTATTCCCCTCCCCTATAGGAAAATGAAATAAAACATAAAATGTAAAGTTATATAAAAGTAACATTGCCAACTTCCAGAAATGCTAGAGAGCTAAGCTTTGGCAGACTGGTAGAAACTATGCCAAAACTATGGGAAAAAATGAAAAAACACCTAAATTTCATTTTACTTCCCTTCCCTATACATCTAAAGTTATTTAAAAGATTTAATGCACTTCCAGAAATGATAGATAGCCGGGATTTGGCAAACTGACAGAAAGTTCATAAAGTTCACTAAACAAATAAATTAGGAAGAGTATCAAAATCTAATGCTTGCAAAACCACTACCTCTACTCCCCCTTTCATGTCCAGTATGACTCCGTTTCCATAATTAATATAAAAATTAAACATTTTTAAACGTCACATACAAACCAGGGCTAGAATTACAATATAATATTTGCTAAAATTGTGCATAGACAGGGATTATACTAATGTACAAATTGATAGAAATAAAAATTTATTTATTTCAAAATTAAAAAAGGTAAAAGCTATTGGAATAAGACATCGCAAAAGTTTTGAACAATATTAAAATACTTAAAAACTCAAATATTTTTCCAAATCCTTTAAAAAAAGAATAAAATCATAACATAAACATTTCATGTAAAAAGAAGTGAAAATGGTATTCTGTAAAAAGAATGTAGATAAAAGTATAGCCAACAAATTTCAAAATGAAAAGTTCGTACTAGTTTGGAAATGTTTTTAATAGTGTTGCCGCCGATACTAGAGATTCTCGTTTCTCTCGTTCTCGCGAGCAAAAAAGGTTGGTTTTATACATTTTTATGATTTACATTCTGTTCGTATTGATCTATTATAGAGTTAAGCTGATATTCATGTAAACTATTTATCAAAACTGCGACATATGGGGTATTTTTGGAAAGTATATTCCAAGCCTAATCTATTAATTAAATAATATAAGAAGCATTCAATTTACAAAAACTATAAATTTGAGCGCCTGTCAAATACGGTAAGCATCAGGAATAAAGTCAAGATGCAATTTAAAAGTAAAAATTTCGCGAATTCGAACACAATTTCTTTTATATTCGTACATTAATTATTAATAGTCTTAAAGGGTGGGAAAAAAATATAATGAGACACCCTGTACTGTTTTTTTAAAGGTATGCAAAAATTGTCATAATTATATTCCTTTCTTGACAACATGTACTGTGGCTTACCTTTCGTTTACTGAAAATCGGATGGAGAAAATCCAAAAGTGTAATTAAATTGTACTGTTACTGTTGATGCTTATTAACGTACTGAATATATATATATATTTTTAGAAATTATTCATAAGCGGAAAATTTTAATTTTCTTTTCTAGCATTTTGCATGAATTTTTGTTACTTGGAAATCTGTTGATTTAAAAAAAAAATGTTTTTGGACGATTCTTCAAAGAGCTAAAATTCTAAAAATCAAATAATTTTCCTGCGAAAAAGAAAGCAGAGACCTTTAAACTTTTTTTAACTAAAAGATTTTTCATCTGAATTTTTCATATTTTTTAAAATAAAAAGCCAAACTAATTTTCGCAGGAAAATAATTTGATTTTCAGAATTTCAGATCCTTGAAGGATCGTCCAAAAACATTTTGTTTTATTTATATATTCCCTGAAAAATTACGAAAAATTTAGATTAAAAGAAAGTTATTTTACAACACATTTCCATAAGGAAAATCTTTGGTTTACAGAATCTGGAAATTCCATAGAGATCTTCAAGACCCAAGTATTTTAAATAATAGATTTATTGCTTTATTTCTAAAGATTTATATTATTGGCAAAACACAAAATATTCTTTTATCAACGAACACTTGGGACTTTAGGTACAGTTTTAAATTAATAAAGCGATGCAAAACTTTTCCACAGCTTTTATTTCATCGGCATCAACGACGTATTTTAGTACATGTATTGTATTTAATTCTTTATTTATTGTATGTGTGAATATACATACACACTTTATTTTGGAAAAAAGTAAATACCATAAATAAAAGATTTACCTTGAAAAAACACTTTTACACAGGGTGTCTCAAAAACTTTATAGCTGATATAAATAAATAAAAAAGCAGCATTCTTGCCACGCACAACAAAGTATGAATTGTTGTGAATATTATACAATGGCGTTGCCAATCAAGTCTGCATTTATGTCCCTATAAATTCATTACTACTGAACCGATTTTGATGAAATACAAAATTGAAAATTGATTGCTTTTTAAAGATCATGATCAAGATTTATTAACATCTTAAAATTTAAGATGGTAGACAGAATCAAAATTAATTCTTCAAAATGGCGTGTTTAGTTTTATTTTCTGATAATGTTTTAGTATTTTTCTTAATTTTTAGAATAGCACTACTTTTCCCCCGCACAACAAGGTATAAATTAGTAGAGGAAAGACGCCTAATTTTAGATAGTTACCTAATTTTGGATACCGCATTATCTCAAAATCCGTTTACAGTTGCCTTCAATTCAAACCATAAAACGAAGCGTCTCTAACATAAAATGATTCTCTGTGAAGCGCATAGTTCGACTGTTCACCACTAGGTGGTGCCATAAGCTTATGCGTTTAATTGTGAAAACAAGTTTTTTGTTGCTCCACGTGTAAACCGTTATTAAAAGGTAAGTACTTAGCCTAGGAAATTGGAATTTAGCAAGGATGTACAAGAATAGCTGTAGAACAAGACTATGTATTTGAAATAAGAATTTCTCTTACGGACTTTTTGATATTAGTCACATAACCTAGAATATAAAGGTTGCCTAATTTTGGATAGGAAGGTATACTTGTACTGGAAATTTTTCAGATGACCAGCGTAAAGAATCCTGGATACACTGTTCACTTTGCTTCCGATGGGCACACGAAGACCGTGCTGGTAGTGAGAAAACAAAAGCTTATGTGTGTGACTTTTTCTTAGAAAAATAGGTTTCAAATTTTGGATAGGGTATCCAATTTTGGGAACCCTATTTTTAAATTTGAAAAAGTGCTTTGTTTTACTTTGGTCGAATTTTTGTATTCTTTAGGGTTGAAATACATATTTTTGTGAGCGTACCCTATTTTTATTGACGTAACAACATATTTTAGGAACAGAAGTATTAACAAAATATGTTTTCGTCACACAAAAAAAGTTAAATAAAAAAAGCTATCCAAAATTAGGCGACCTTCCTCTTAATTCGGTTTGGTGGTTCTCAAAAAATCTATTTTTGTTTCAGCCATTGTTTTACAGATTATACAATTGCATTGCCAATCCTGTCTGCATTCATTTCTTTATAAACTCATTATTACTGAACCGATCTTAGTGAAACAAAAAACCTTTCAAAGAGGTACGTTTATTCTTCCGAAAAATGTTTTTTTTTTTAATTTATAGAAAAGCACTTAATTAATTTTTATCTCTTTATGCGGGAAAAAGTAATGTTTTTCTATAAATTAAAAAAAAACTAAAAAGTTTTCGGAAGATAAGAATAAACACGCCATTTTGAAGAATTAAATATGATTCTGTCCGACATCATAAATTCCAAGATGGCGCCAAATTTCGAATATAATCTTTAAAGAGCAATCATTTCTCAGCATGATTTTTTTTATTTCTCTAATTGGTTTAGTAAAAACGAATTTATAAGGGAATGAATGCAGACAGTATTGGCAATGCAATCGTATAATCTGTAAAACAATGGCTGTTACAAAAAAATTTTTTTTTGAGAACCATCACACCGATTTTACTAATTTGCACCTCGTAGTGCTTTCCTATAAATTCAAAAAAAACTAAAACATTTGCGGAAACTGAGAATAGATACCCCATTTCGAAGAACAAAGTATGATTCTGTCCGCGATCTTAAATTTTAACATGACAATAAACTTTGATCATGATATTAAAAAGCAATCAATTCTCACCAGGATGTTTTTTATTTCATTAACATCGGTTTAGTAGCAATGAATTTATAAGAAAATAAATGCAGACATAATTGGCAAGGCAATCGTATAATATGCAAAACAATGGTTAAAACAAAAATATTAAAAAAAAAACTAAACCGATTTGGCTAATTCGTACCTTGTTGTGCGTGGCAAGAATGTGGCTTTTTTACTAATCTAAAAAAATAGTTAAGACATTTTCGCAACACGAGAATAAACGAGCATCTTTGAAGGGTACATTTTAATTTCGTCCACCATCTTGGGTTTTGAGATGGTGGACAAAAAAATACATTCAGTCAAAACTCTGGTTAATTCTCTGCCAAGTGCAGTTTGTACCATTTAAATTGAATGTATAGTTCAAAACAGTGGCGTATATAGAAAAAAGTTTCGGAGGGGCCGAAACCTCATGAGGCCGTATTTTATGCTATTTTATGTTTGTATTCATGAAATATGTGGAAAATATCAAAAAACTCTTAGCTTCGGGGGGGGGCCCGGGCCCCCAGCTCCCCCCTTATATACGCCACTGGTTCAAAAGTTATAATGAAAAAAAAATTATCCGGTTTTTTTTGGCCCACCCGGTAATTATTAACTTACCTGGTAACTGGCCAAAATCAAATGTAGCTCTAGGTTTTCCCTGGTAGTACTCGGGTCGACCTCCGTACATGCCTCCGGCGCCTCCCCCACCACCACCTCTGTTCTGATCTAGTCGAGGTATGGGAAACAAGAATGGCAACTCCTCTCTCGGAATGGGCAGGGGGAAAATTGAATAGGGCGGTACTGGCAGAAGAATGGGGAATTTTTTGTTAGTCGGCATCGGGGACTTGGTGGTGCGGGTACCATAATGGCGTTGACCTATGAAAAAAATGCACAGGGCTTTCAAAAATTCCTCGACATAGAAAAGTTTTTGGCATCTTTTCTGTCTAGTTCCAGGCGGCCTTGGATTTGACAACGATTTTAGTTCAAATCCTGATCCGGCACAAAAAGGTGACATCTTCCAATTATGTTTTTACTTGGAAATACTAATTTGGATCAATGGAAAGACAAATGTTACATGTAAAGCTGACAGAAAGAAAAAGGAATGAATGGATAATAAATAAAACAAAAGTAAGGGATGTCAGAGGAGAAGTAGCAAAACTAAAATGGAAATTTGCCGGTCATAATATCAGACAGAAAGACCATCGATGGAACAAATGTATTGTAAATTGAAGACCTTGGGAAAATAACAGAAGTAGGGGAAGACCCCAAATGAGATGAGCGGACGATTTGAAGAAACACGCGGGAACTGGATGGATGAACACGGCGACAGACAGAGAAGAGTGGATGATATTGGAGGAAGCCTATGTCCAAAGATGGATTGAAGAAGGGTAAATAGATAGACATACTAATTTAGATACTTTTACACTTATTTGGGTGTGGATAATACAAAAAAGCTAATGGTTTAGCCACTGGCGTACCCAGGAATATGTCTTGGTGGGCCGACAGTCCTGGAGGAACCTGAGAACCCATGATGCCATATTTTATGCTATTTTATTTTTTGATTCATGAAATATGTCTAAAATGCTTTAAAAACTTTAGGCTTGCGGGGGAACGGGACCCGAGGCCCCCCCTGGGTGCGCTCATGGTTTAGATAAAACAAAGGTAGGACGAAAATCGCGTGTAAAACCAGAGGCCGCCATAAGCGTGTTATAGGGAAATTGGGCTCTTCCTTTGTTTACATCTTGTCTCAAAACATGTGACTATGATGCGACCTTGCCAAATTTCTGGCTCTGTAGATTTTAGATTACACGAGGAGTCGACTCGAGATTACATATACCTCCAAGAAGTTTGGTGCGTGACTCTGCATCGCATTTTGTCTTCAAGATTTGCCAGCTTCTGCCAATAGTCCAGTCAATGAATGGCCATTGAGGGGTTATAGAGTGCATGGAGGGGGCGAGAATTTTTTACTCCAGGAATATGTTTAGGGTAGCTACGACGTTAATATATCAAAAGTCCCCACCCGTAACCCTTTTTGGGATTCTTTGCCTAACGGTGCGTTGTACAAAAAAAATGTTTTATTAGTACAAAAAGATCATTAAATTCCCTACAAAATAGTTATGCCTACCTTATCTCTAAGTGTAACAGTTTAAATAAGATAGTGGCCACCAAAAACCGTTAATTTTTGCCCCTTATTTTTAATCAAACTTGTTCATCTAACACTTTTGTTTTTAATTTTAGAAGAAGTTTATGAATATAAACGCTGTAGACCAATCAATTTACTTTTAAAATATGTAACTTTTACTAATTTATCTATAGCATATCAAAAGATACAGCAATTTGCAATTTTTAACCAGATTTCTCAAATTTCACAAATACAAAACAAAATTTTATTATTTTTTTGTATCATTCAAGAGTGATAGATACCGTTGATAAAATAAACTGAATATATTAATATATAATAAAAAAATATAATTAAAGTCAGTGGCGGATCCAAAATTAGAGGAATATTTGTCAATCTTTTGTTGGGAAAAATCATCAAAGGATGAGTGACCATCCTTAAATTACGTAACGCGCAAAGTGGAGAGGGGGGTTTAGCCATTTGTTAAGGCTCGTTTTCATATGACAACAATATCGCGACTTTAGTGCCATGACACTAAAAGTCGCGACATTTTTCAACATGCAAACTTCAAAGTCACGTTGTCGCGGCAACAATTTGAAGCCTTGACATTAGTGCGCAATTACCAGTTCCACGCAACATACCTCGTGAAAATAGTAGTGCCGCATTGTCGTGACCACGTGTGAACTAAATGTCATATTGTCATGACTTAAAGTGTCATGACATTATTATGTCGCATGAAAACGAGCCTTTATAGTTGTTTTCTTAGAGCATTAAATTAATTCAATTCAATTCTTGTTTTTTTTTTGATAGATATAACATTAGAAAAATGAGTACAATGGCTGCAAAATACAAAAGAAGGTTTTGTATAAAAAAAGTTTATTTTACTTCTGATAATCTAAATTAGTGTAAGTTTCTTTCCAATCCCAAAAACAGTTATAAAGTTACTAAAGAAAAACTTTAAAGTAGAATCACAACGCTGCAAACATCAGAGGATATTGTGAGCACTGCAAATCCAAACTCCATGCAGCCATCATTGTAGAAGGTAGATTTTACGGTAATCCCGGTCGCAAATACTGCACCCGACCAGAATAATTTGTTTATAAATCCTGTCACGGAAGAAGTAGAAACCCATGTATATTCCATCTACGGAATGCAGCAGCTAGGACTAAAAGAAATATTGTTCCTGCATACTTTTGCTGATTGCGATTGACCATCGGAGGCATTTTGGAGGGGTCAGCTAGGATTTATTAAGCTTTTTTTTTCTTTTTTTTTTTACGGGTGTGCGCACTCGCAAGGAGATCCCTATCACGCTCGACAAGCGGCAAGTGCGCGGAAATGTTGGTGTGTGTTGGTTTTGAAACGGTTCAGGTTGTAACCTGCAGGGAAAACTGTCGCAGGGAGTTTATTCCACAGCGATGCTGTTCTCCAGAGATATGAATTCTGATACAATGAGGTTCTTGGTGCCTCTATTTTGACAGTAAATTGATGGTTACCGTCTGTTTGACGTGTTCGCCTAGTAGGTGCTACTCCCGGGGGGATCATACGTGCCAACTCTTTAGAGCATTTTCCGTGATAATACCTGTAGAAGAGAGAGAGATCGCCCACAGTTCTTCGATGTTCGAGACTATCCAAGCTACGGGTAAGTGCGGGATCATTGATCAGCTTGATAGCTCGCTTTTGCACGGTGTTCAAAAGCATTAACGTATGTTTGGGTGCCGCACTCCATATATGTGAGCAGTACTCCATAGTTGGTCGAATCTGGGCTTTGTAGAGTGTCAGCAGTTGGCTTGGTGTATACAGATGTCTTGTACGAAATAGCACCCCAAGCTTTTGGGACGCTGTTTTAGCTATATCTGCCACGTGACTGTGCCAAGACATGTTGGTCTCTGCAGTGACTCCTAAGATGTTCAACTGGCTCTGCAATGCAACAGCACTTCCAGATAGCATGACGTTTGGCTCACCGGTGCTGGTCTTTTTTGAAAACAGGGCTGCTTGGGTTTTCTGCGCGTTGAACTGTACAAGGTTTTTGTTGCCCCAGTCCTCTATTATCTCCAAGTCGTTATTTATCTGTGATATTTCAGTTAGTCTAAGGTAATGAAATTCACGTGCGGAGAGACATGTGGGTGGTATGACTGAGGAGACTACATTGCCATCATCTGCAAAGCAATAAAGTGGATTTACTGTTTTATCTATGAGGTCATTTATGTAAATCAGAAAAAGTGTTGGCGAAAGGATTGCTCCCTGTGGCACACCAGCATTTATTTGGTAAGAGTTGGAGTTCCGGCCATCCAGTGCAACATAAATGGATCTATCCTTAAGGTAACTTTCAAACCAAGTGCAAAGTCTCGGCGACAATCCCGTTGCTTTGAGCTTGTTGAGCAGATTTTCATTCCAGACTTTATCGAATGCTGTAGATATATCTAAGGCAATTGTTCTTGTTTCACCTCGCAACTCAATCGCTTTTTGCCATAAGTGAGTGACGTATGTAAGTAAATCGCCAATTGACCTATATTTTCGAAATCCGTATTGCTTGTCGTTGATAATTTTGTACTTTTCCAAGTACTTGGTTAGGTGATTGTTCACAACTCTTTCCATTACTTTTGATATCACCGGAAGTAGAGCAATTGGTCTATAGTTTAACGGATCTGTCTTTTTTCCTTTCTTTGGAATGGGTTGTACTGCGGCAGACTTCCATGATGATGGATATACTCCTTGCCTATAAGATAAGTTGGGGTGAGTTCGCTAGCACAATTTTTGAGTACTATCGCGGGAATGCCATCTGGACCCATTGCTTTGTTTGTATCCAACTTTTTAAGGGATTTTCGTATTTCTCTGTGACAAAAGGGTACCTCTGGCATACTGTGGGAAACCCTTTCAATGAACGGTGGAGTTTTTCTATTTGGCACTGTTAGGTTTGAGTTGGAGGAAAAGATTTTGGCCAGCATATTGGCTTTTTCCTCTGATGTTGTGGCTAAGTGAGTATTTTTATCTGTAAGTGGTGGTATGGATGACTTGGTGAAGTTTGATCCAACGGCTTTTGCAAGAGACCAAAAGGACCTAGAACTACTTGGACAATTCAGCAACCTGTTTTTTATTCTTTGATTGTATGTTTCTTTGGCGGCGTCAATAGTAATTTTGCAACTATTTCTGGCTTCTATAAATTCTGTGTGGTTTTGAGCGGTTTGTTGTCGTTTCCAAAGGTTATATGCTCTGTGTTTTTTCTGTACAGCCCTTTGACACTGGCTGTTGAACCAAGGTTTTGCATTAGCTCTGCGTTTTATTGTATGTGGGATATATGCATCCATTCCAGATAAGATTACTTTTGTTATTTCATTACAGCAAATAGTGGGATCAGCTGTTTTAAAGCAAACCTCTTGCCATGGAAAATCCAGGTAAAACTGTTTAAGGTCATTCCATTTTGCCGATTTATAGTGCCACATTTTACGAGGAAGTGATTGTTGGCTTGGCGGTATGAACATTTCGCACTTTGTTCTTATAAGTTTATGATCGGATGAACCAAGTGGGGGATCTACTTGAATTGTGTACAAGTCAGGATTTGTAGTTAGGAACATGTCTAAAAGCGCTGCAAATTCCACGCAATCTATCAAAACTACCCTAAAATCCAAAAACTAGCTAAATTGTTTTACAATCCCCGCTCCTTGCACGCTGAAGTAGAACTTGCTTAACAGGGATACCATGGTATAACTCCCCGGCAAATTAAATTTCCCTAAATACCTTCACCTTTCCTTTATTTATAAATTCAGAGGCAAATATATAACTATTGACTTAAAAAAAATCGGAAGTGCAGCCCAAACCCAAGAAAGCCAGACAAACAAAATACTTATTATATTAATTGCAAACATTCTCACATCATCTTTATCCAAATATTACTCTAATCGATTCCCGCATCTCCCATGTGTGGTAACAACAAAACATTAACTTAAAACATAATTATCAAGTAGCTACAGCTTTGGTTAGCAAATTAGGTAGCTCCAGAACTATGTGGTTGGGAATCTAAAGCAAACTGTATATTTCTAGCCTTCACCAAATATTCGGTGGCATAAAAAAATTATTTAGATACGTAACTGACTACAGCAACATCAAATGTAGGTGCAAAAAGATGTTTGTCACATCATCCCATTCATGCCACAATTGTCAGAAAATTTTTTAAAAGGGAGTGTCCGTTTTAATCAATAATAAAGAAGATAAAGAAATCGACCCAAAAATTCAAAAAAGCAAGAAAGACTAAATAATTATAATAATATTAATTATAAACATTTTCACATCACCTCTATCTAAATATTACTACGTACAGAATTATAAAAAAATAAGAATGCACTACATTAGGTAGGGGTAAGGTGAGGCATTCGTAGAGCCGATGTTCAGCTGTGTCTAATGCACTACTGCAGAATCTGCAGTTCTTGGCTTTACCTATTGCCTTTATAGTCCAGGAGCAAGCGCAAAAAATGTGCAAGAGTTTTCTGATGGCTAATATTTTCAAGACGTGTTCAACTTTAATGATTAAAAGCTAGTGTACAGTCAGCAGTTACAGTTCCGGGACACCTGACGGCGGGACGAGCGGAAAGGTGTAATTTTAATTAGTATCGCTCAACTGTTTTCTGAAGGCTCAAAATTCGTACAAAACGAGCAAATATAATACAAAACAGAAATCTAACAGTCAGACAGCCGAATATGGGGACACATACAGTCAGCGCTACTCCATACTTGTCAGAAAAATGTCTTGACCGAAAGTGTTTTCTGAAGGCTGAAACTTTTTTATATAATAGTAACAACTATGAAGTTAATAAAAAATACAGTCAGACTCCTCTGCGATAGAACTACTTTAGTCAGCAGCCGATAGAAGTGTGAGTGGGCACTGCGCGCATCAGTACGTCTAGCCTCAATATATTCCAATAACGTTTACAAAGACGAAATTCGTTATTTTGTAATAATTTTAATTATTTTTAGAACGACAAATTATGAAATAATATTATCAATATGATAATTTTTCTTAGTAATGAAGCTATGATTTCTTTTTATTCTCAAATACGTATGAGTGGGTTGATTAAAAAAAAATTATAGTAAAATCAAATTCAGTTTCATTAGCTAAGGTTTAATTAACACAGAGTACTATCGCTACGATTTTAGTTATTTTACAATTAAATATCACTCTTTAAGTTATTCTTTCTCGTGTATCAATAATACTTCACTTTGCGATCAGCAGTCCTTTAGTAACATATAGTAATTGTATTTATTTCATTTTTGTCTTTATTTGAAAAATTATATTCATTTCGATTTTACCGTGTTCCATATTTATGATTTAAGTATTTTCACAAAAATATAAAAACTAACAAAGTTGATTATATTCAGTACGTTTATCAAATCTTTTACTTTTTATTTCGAGGAATTATTTTTAAAACATTATTTTTATAAATATCAGTTAATTTATCCAAAAAAAAAAAAAATGCATTGACTTATGAAGCAAAAAAAAATTACATAAAATTGAAAATAAAAGCGTCTATTCGTGGGAATCACTATCGTCGTATCGTCGAGTAGTTTTGAAAAAATATTGCGATTCCTTAAATCTACAGGGTGTTTTATCTTCTCAATTGGCCAAAGCATATCTACGGTTTATGATTTTTCCTGAAAAAGTACGAACTTTGCAAAAAAATGTTTACTACCTTTTAGAAATAAAAACAAGAGGCTGTAAGAAAAAATATTGAAAATGACAAATAATCGCATCAATAACCATAGTACACGACAATAAATTTAAATAACGGCCATTTTGAAAATGTTTTTATATTTTTTTGAAAAAAGATGCTCCAATATTTTGTCTATTGCCTTGAAAAATTTTAAAGTGGGCCGAGAAGTATAAATGCCAAAAAGAAAAATTCTTGTGTAAATGCGCTGAGGCCTTGGCCTTACTTATATGTCTATGGGCAAGCAAGCAGTCCTATTGAGGCGCCCAAGGTGGTAAGGAAATTTTTTTTTATTTTCATTCTGACAGTCCCCCCCTCCGTTGCATATGACCTCAGCGGCGTCACATTGAAGGGCCAAGACGGGCCTTGGTCTTCCACTGTTTAAAACCTGATCGGCTACACCAACATTGTGGCACATTTTTCTAATTAGAATACCTAGTCCTGCACTGTCATGACACTAGACGCCACTATACAGGGTGTCCCAAATTCTTTTAGGAAGTCTCGACCATCACTTCCGAGTATCCAGTATAAAAAAAAAGCGGTTTTTTTGAACTCTGCGTTTTGGGAGGCGGGCTATAACTTTGATGTTTATAAAAATTAAATTTTTGCTCAAATCGTTTTTGTATAGTTTATTTTGAGAATAACTATTTAGTTGAATTTCATCTGAACTTTTAATTTTTAGGGTATACTTAGTCATAAAGTAAAATAGCCAGTGAAAGGTTTCATTTAAAAAATGGTATGACTCAGTATTTAATTTTTTTAGGTATTTTTTTAGGCAAGTTAAGCCCCGGTCCCAAAACGCAAAGTTAAAAATAAACCGCTTTCCTTTTTACTGGACACTCGGAAGTAAGGGTCGAGACTTCCCAAAAAACTCGAATTTAGGACACCCTGTATAGTGGCGTCGAGTGTCATGAAAGTGCGGGAATAGGTACAGTCGGGGACTTTTTAAATTGCCGGTGTATTTTTTTCTGTCAAAATTTAGAATGTAAAGATATTTATAAATATATTTTTTTATAAGACGCATGTATAAAGACAGAGGTAAGATTCACTATTTTTTTGGTTTGGTTCAAACTGGGTTTCTTAATTTCAAGTAGGAATATTTTTTAATTTCGAGCGCGGCCAAATAAAAAGTCCCCGACTGTACCTAGTCTAATTAGAAAAATGTGCCACAATGTTGGTAGCCGATAAGGTTATAAACAGTTGAAGGCCAAGGCCCGTCTTGGCCCATCAATGTGACGCCGCTGATGTCATATGCAAAGAGGGGGGGGGGGTCAGAATGGAAAAAAAGATTTTTTCCTCAAAGCAAAACAAATTTTTTTAATAAAGTGTATGTTGATTCACATCCCGGGCGCCTCTATAAGACTGTTCGCTTGCCCATATACATATAAGTACGGCCAAGGCCTCCGCGCACTTACACTAGAATTTTTCTTTTTTGCATTTACACTTCTCGGCCCACTCTAAAATTTTTAAAGGCAATAGACGAAATAACGGAGCATCTTTTTTCAAAAAAATATAAAAAATCGAAGAGGTCACATTTTCAAAATGGCGATTTTTAAAATTTATTGTCTTGTACTAAGGTCACTGATGAGATTATTTGTCATTTTCAATTATTTTTCTTAAAGCCTCTTGTTCTTATTTCTAAACAGTTTTTGCAAAGTTCGTGTTTTTTCAGGAAAAATCATAAACTATAGATATGTTTTAGCCAATTATGAAGATAAAAGACCCTGTAGATTTAAGGAAACACAACATTTTTTCAAATTTTTTATCTTGGTGTAATCGGTATCTATACAGGAACCAAAAAATTATTTTTTATTAAAATCAAAATTGTGCAAAAGGTACCATATATAGTATATATACATATATTATGTATAGTGTACAATATAAATACTTGCTTACCGAAAACATAGCTTCATCACTAGGAGAAATTTTTCGTTCTAAAAATAACTAACATTATTAAAAAATAACGAATTTCTTTTTTGTGAAACGTTATTGCCATATATTTAGGCTAGACGTACTGATGCGCGCACTGCCCACTCACACTTCTATCGGCTGCTGACTAAAGTAGTTCTATCGCAGAGGAGTCTGACTGTATTTTTTATTAACTTCATAGCTGTTACTATTATTTAAAAAAGTTCAGTTCAGCCTTCAGAAAACACTTTCGGTCAAGACATTTTTCTGACAAGTATGGAGTAGCGCTGACTCTATGTGTCCCCATATTCGGCTGTCTGACTGTTAGATTTTTGTTTTGTATTATATTTGCTCGTTTTGTACAAATTTTGAGCCTTCAGAAAACAGTTTAGGGATACTAATTAAAATTACACATTTGCGCGCGTCCCGCCGCCGGGTGTCCCGGAACTGTAACGGCTGACTGTACACTAGCTTTTAATCACTAAAGTTGAACCCGTCTTGAGAATATTAGCCTTCAGAAAACTCTTGCACATTTTTTTGCGCTAGCTCCCCGACTATTAGGTAATATTTCACTAGGCAGTGTCCGGTAAGCGGTCCGACTATTAGTCTTAAAATTTTCTGGGTTTATTTACCTAAATTTTTATGCCCATTTAGTTAGATGTTTTAAAGGGTTAGGTGAGTTTTTGGGTTTTTGCTGCCCTGTTAGATAGTTGATGCCGTATTTTATAATATTTCATTTTGTTATTCATTCTATATGACAAAAACGCTTAAAAAAAATAGTCTTGAGAGGAGGGCCAGCCTTAAGCCTCCACCTGGGTGCGCCCATAGCTAGTTAAACTTTTTTATTTTTATGTTTTTGTTTCTAAACCTTTTTTTCTTAATTTTTAATTATTCTCAAATATTTGGCAGCAACGCTGATTTTAAAATTGCATAGATGTGTTAATACCAATTTGGTTGCTTCAGCTGCCATATAATGTTAGACAATTGTTTTAAAAGAAAGGCAAAACAGCTGATTTTTAAGTCCATATTTTTTTTGTAAATGTTATTTCAAGGGTCCAGTATAAGAAAAAAAATTCCCAAAAATCGTGAGTCCGGATAGTCAGACTCCATTCATCTTTTGAGTCAAAATATTCAAGGATAATTTAAAATTAAGTCCGTTTAAAAAAATATAGAAGACAAAAATGTAAATCAAGGGTTTTGGGTGTCTAAATCTTACCAGTTGCTAAAATCGGCTTAGTTCCTGCAGGTCTTAAAGATCCAGAGCCATACATCTGACGAGCAGCTCCTGGGCGTGTTGAGTTTGTGTAACATAATGCTTAAAAAAAAATATTTATATTAAAATTTATAAATTAAGAAATTTTTACAATGTTGAATAGTTTCTTTATAATTTCGGCTTTTATAAATTACCGAAATGCCAACTAAACGGATTTTCCCTTATATCTAACGGTTTTTTGTAAAAAACTGTTAAAAAAAAACACTTTTTGTATTACATACAGTGTGTCACTTTTTGTATTACATACAGTGTGTCCACAGATTGAGTTCGGGTAAGGTATAAATGACAACAAATTTTCGATTTAGATTCTGATTTTCTGGGGATTGCTCCTGCTTGGTCTCAAACTAACATGTTAAGAAAATAAGCCAAATCAATCAATATACAGGGTGGTTTAGTAGGTTGATTCGATAAAAAGTGTTAAAAGTAAAGTCCCTTTGTTTTAAGAGATATCAGGAAAGTTTATTAAGAAAATTTGTTCAGAATCAAAAGTGACGGCAGACTCTCAATTTTCAAAAAAAATCAGTTAAAAATCGTCTAGAAATTTTCACAACCGACTTACAAAATCAAAGTAGCCTGATTTTTCTGAAAATTAAGAATCTGCCATAGCTTTTGATTCTAAACAACTCCTTTTTATAAGTTTTTCCGATATGTTCTAAAACAGCGGTACTTTACTTTTAACACTTTTTATCAAATCAGCTTACTCTATATTAATTGATTTGGCTGATTCTTTTAACATCTTAGTTTGTGACCCAGCAGGAGCAATTTCCCCAGAAAATCAGAATCTAAATCGAAAGTTTTTTGTCGTTTGTACCTTACATCATCAAATTAGACTACTAAACCACCCTGTATAATGATTGAAATGGCTCAATTTCCTAACATCTTAGTTTGAGACCAAGCAGGAGCGATCCCCAGACAATCAGAATCTAAATCGAAAATTTGTTGTCATTTATACCTTACCCGAACTCAATCCGTGGACACACTGTATATATGTAATCCACGCTCTTTTTAGCAGTGACCAATTAAAACCTGGCTTGTGGGTGGGATCGCCCGGTTGAATAGCTGTCGATCATAGGATCAAGCATCCCCCGCCCCTAGTATGGAATTAATAGGCAAAGTGCGCTTTGTTCTGTTAGCGGTTGTCAAATACGACTGGACTACCATTGTATTCCACTTGCCTAATTACGAAACAAATTTTTTTGCGTATTACATTTTTATATTTATTTGCTTATAAATTTGTATATTCTTTTACTGTTAAGTTTATTTTATAAGACGAGGGTTTAAAGCCATAGTGACGTAACTACAAAACAGCAAATTTGTAGTTACGTCTCTATGGCTTTAAACACTCGAAGTATAAGTTTATATTCAACCATAAAAAAATAGAATTTTGTCTTTTTTGTTTTTAAATTTTTGGTTTTGCCACTATTTGTAACGAACTTACTAATAAATGCCTTAAAAAACACCTCTTTTAATTTACGTATCATTCATTTTAGGTGTATACAGGGTGTCCCAGTACTTAGGGGCCATAGGCCAACAGGTGATAGAGGAGGTCACGTCTAATAAAAAAGTTCCTATAATACATGGGTCAAAACCAGTGGCGTATATAAGGGGGGGCCTGGGGGGCCCGCCCCCCCCCCTGAAACTAAGGTTTTTTTAGATATTTTCCACATTATTTCCTGAATACAAACATAAAATAGCATAATATACGGACTCATGGGGTCTCGGCCCCCCCTCCCCCCGAAACATTTTTCTATATACGCCACTGGTCAAAACTCTTTCTTTGTCGAGATACAGAGCACCAAAGTTCGCGATTTTTTAAACTTTATTGATAATAACTTTTAAAAAAAACGCAGTAAAAATATGAGTTTGGGTAAAGTCGTGTATTAGAACAAGAGCAATAAATTGAAATAAAAATAATAAAAAAAAATTAGGCGGTCAACTTCTTTTAGAAAAAGAATTTTTTTGGTATAAACTTTTATAAATGCCATATTAATCACGATGTTTTTTTAATTTTTTTTGTTAATACAAACCAGTCTCTAGCGAGATATAATAATAAAATATTATTGATATTTTTTGAAAGAAAAAGTAAGCAAACATTTTTTTTTAAACAATTATTTTTATTTTTATACTTTTTTGGAGGTTATTTCGACTGCCTGTATCTCCTCAACTTGTAATTTTATCAAAAAAAGGAATACCAGATGTTTGCATCACAATTAGCTGAGTATTCAGCTGGCTGTGACAGATTTCCTTTTCTTGTAAAAAACTTTTCCCCCCACTCCTCTAACTTTAAAAGTCCTATATCTCAAAAACAGATGTGTGTTGACCCCTAAGTTATATAAACTTTTTTCTCGGAAATAACCTCCTCTATCACCTGCTGCACTATGTCCCCTAAGTTATGGGACACCCTATAATGTTTAGATGTATTTTTTGCATATAGAATAAAATAAATAAACAAATATTAGACTTAAATATATTTATTTTTTTAAGTAAAACATAGCAGGATCATTGTAATCCACCCGCCACCGCGTAAGTAGAATCCACCCGACTAATGGAGGGCCTTGGTGGCTCGGTGCGTTCGCGCATTGAACACAAGTGAGTTAAGGAATCTCGCTTGCTACAGTGGCGGGTTCGATTCCGTCGGTTGCCGAGGTCGGGTGCGGCAGACATTTATAGGATTCCTGGGGAGTGTAAAATGTAATATTGTCCTATCCCTTCATTCACGCCGGTAACCAGGCCGGATGAGGTCGGATATCTCGTGAAGGCGGACTTTGTTACACACTTCTTCAGTCGGTATGCCATTCTAAGGGAGAAAAGGACCGGATAAAAAAAATACCCGGTCTGGGGTTCCAAAGGTAGCCGATGACCCGTGCAATTAGGCGTTCCGAAATGGCGGCCTTAGTGTGGGCGAAAGAGTCACGGTTATCAAATGAGAGAAGAAGAAGAATAAAGAAGAATAAAAGGGTTAAAACATCTTCCACTTGTTTATTTTTTTAAATACGGTACTTGTTGTACATGACAAGCTAGCAAAATATGTTGATGTTTTTGTTGATGGAAAAAAAGATTTTTTTGTCTCTCCACAAGTTATACCATAAATAATCCTCATCTTATTGATTGATTGAATGTTTTGTTTAAAAGCTAGGAAATTATTAAATTATTTTTATCATTTAGGGGGCAATTTTCTCTCGCTTTGTATGCCAATGGTGGCGGATTAACGGCGGGGCGTGGGGTCCCGGGCTTTATCAATATTATTATTGATGATACTCTCAAGGATTATCACTCAGTACATAACATTTTTGCAAAAAAGTCATAATTTAGTTTTATTTTTGCGCACTATTAGGCGCCTATCCACTCTTGGCTTATTTCTTTTAGTTATAGAATTTAGCAGCAGATAATATTAGATTATTAAAATATTTTTCAAAAAATGTTTTATTATTTTTGACAAGCGATTTTCTACTAAGTGCTCGGTTCTACTCGCCTTTTGTTATAATTATTAAATTTTTTTCAAAATACGACTTTTAAGGCCAATTTAATTTGATTATGAAAACATCCTTACTTAAACTAAGCCTTTAGTGAATAGCGACGTACGTGTTTTTTGTATGTCGATTTTTAAGACCTTAGCAACAATGAGAAAGTACGGAGGAAAATAAAAAAAACTGCTATATCAGGATGCCAGTGGGTTGCATGTGTGAGTAAGTGTGGATTAAATTTTAGTCGCAGAATATCGCATGAATGAGTTCATTCAAAATATTCCCTCGGTGCTGTGCGTTGGGGATGGGCATCTCCACAGATTAGGCATACCGCTGTATCTAACAAAACACGTAGACTTAAGTCACGCAGTTGCGGCAGGGTAGTCCAGTGGTATGGTCGTCGGCTTCACATGCAGAAGGTATCAGGTTCGCGTCTCAAACAACGACGCCAAAAGAAAAAAAAATCACGTCGCCCTGCCGCGCACTTCCTTTTCAGCGTTAAATAGTCGACATCGAAATGGTGTGCGATATAAATGCACGCAAAAACAAGTTGACCTTGTACATCGAGAATATAAGCAGGTGTAGTCCAGGAGCCAACAACCGAAGAGCCAGGATTAATAACGCAGGAGCCGGCTACAGTTGGAGCCAGGACGACGCCAGCAAAAATCTCTCAAAGCCAACTTACGACGACCGCGACTGTTGCGCTGAAAAGGAAATAAGTCTATCGTCTATAACCAAGTTCTGCTGGGACGATAGCGATGTTAGATAGATGCAAGTCCAACATGTAGCAGGACCACCTTGCGGAAGGAGTGTAAAAGTGTAGGTCCACTGTGTATACTTGCTACGCAGTAAAAAGATCCCTGCCTTCGTCAAACAGGAGTCAAGCAAAATTAAGTCCTCTTAGAGAAAGAAAACTTGTACCCTAAGGGGCACGTGCATCAGTTTGGTATATGGTGTACGGACAAATCGGGGTTTGCGAAAAGGGCCTAGTCGCTAGACCAATAAATGATCTCCCCACCACTACTGGTACTACTAAGTCACGCAGTTTTAGAAAGTTTTAGATTTTTTTCCGCGTGGTTCATATATCGCATACAAATAGAACTGTAAAATTTTCTGGACAGTTTCACGTTTCAAGTTCCTGAAGTTTTTCATTCCCTTTTTTACAACAATACCGCCACGTATAATTTTCTTGAGCATATCCGGATATAATAATGTGTATTAACCTCACCCCTCTCCCAAATTGCTGGCCCTGGAACCAGCGGTATATGAGAACAGAGAACATTCAAAAAAAAATCGGTGGATGGGGACGCCAAATTTTTATTTTTGTCTCCTATTCTAAATTATTTACATAAGTAAGCAATTCATTATTTAGATCCCGTTGAAAATCCAGTTGATTTAGGAAATGATCTGAAGAATTTTGCTGTCCATACAAATTTTTTACTGCAAATAATATCTTTACTGCAAAATAATTGTACACACTTTTTCCTCATAATAATTGATTTCGGAATCTGATGACAAGTGACACCCTTGCGAAGTTACAAAACGGTCTGATTAACTTCGCAAGGGTGTCACATTGACAAGAAGTGTGAGGAGTCCCATAAGGACGAAACAGTGAACTGTCAAGACTTATTAGGTGTTCATTAGATCTTGGACCTCCGTGAAATTAAGCTTTCGAGCTATCCACGCAAAAATATGAGAGAAACAAAAACTTTTTACCCGATTAGCCACGAAAACTTGTTTGATGCTTGATGCCGATTTTTGTACACCAAAAGAAAATACCTACGGTATAATACCCACGGTATTTCCTGGTATTTCGCAGTATTTCCAATATAATTAGAACGATGGGATCTCCAGTACCCATCACAATCTCTGAGGTCAAAAACGTGTGCACAACCTTAAAAAGCGGTAAATCTGCCGGACCCGGAAATATCCCAGCCGAACTTATTAAATATGGCACTGAAGAACTGTTTTGGAGATTACGGAATATTTTCCAAAAATATTTAATTGGACCTGTAGTACCAACTGAGTGGAAAACGTCATCTATATCCACAATACACAAAAAAGGAAGGAAAGATATATGTGACAATTATAGAGGTATATCTGTGACTAGTACGCTAAGCAGAATATACGGTAAAATAATAAGAAATAAAGTGGAGAACGAATATAAAGACATGGAGGCAGAAGAACAAGCCAGTTTCAGGGCGAGTAGATCGACTTTAGATCATCTCTTTTGTATAACCAAAGTAATTGAAAAGAAAATGGCATACGGACAAGAGCTGCATCTGATTTACGTCGATTTGCAGAAAGAGTTATACCGCAATAGTAAGGCAAAAGTTTAAATAAAAGCAAAACTAATCAAAGGCTTTCAAGTAAATAAAGGTCTTAAACAAGGTTGCTGTATCTCGCCTACGCTCTTCAAGATATACTTGGAACAAGTCCTTAAAGCATGGAAGAGAAAATGCCAAAACATGAGAATTCCGTTGGACGAAACCACCTTGTATACTTTATGTTTCGCCGATGATCAGATAGTAGTGGCTCAGGATTATGACGACCTCCATTATATGACACGAAAACTAATAGAAGAGTACAATAAGTGGGTACTAGAGGTTAATCTCAATAAGACAGAGTATATGTGTATCGGTGGAATGAAACAGGATCTAATCTTAGTATGACCAATCAAGGATAGAACAGAAAAAATGCTTTTCGCTACGGAGATGGACTATTGGAGAAGAGCAGCAGGGAAATCAACAAGAGAAAGAGTTACAAATCAGAGAATAAGAGAAATTATGACAGTGGGTGAACGTACTTTAGTGGATGATATAAGAACAAAACAACTGGTGTGGTACGGACCTGTACCAAGAATGAATGATGAAAGACTACATAAACAAATACTACAATGGAAACTAACTGGCCGAAGAAAACGAGGACGGCCAAGGAGAAGCTGGAGAGAAGGAATAGACAGTGAAATAAGAATAAGAGGCCCAGATGATGAATTATGGGCAAACAGAAACGAGTGGAGATTGGGTATCGGAAGACGTAGAACGTTGTGAAACCAATAAAATATTATTATTATTATTATTATTATTATTTGTAATATTTCCTAGTATTTCCCAAGCACTTTCCGGTAAATTTCCCAGTGATGATGATTGATGATTCATATATGAGTGGGCCTTGCAGCCCTTCCACCGCGACCACTAGTGGGTCTATTGTGGCTCACCTTTGAGTGGTTTCTCACCACTGTATGCCTAATTCTTCAAAAAGGTTAGCTATCAGTTTGGGTGAGACACTGTTCAGATCTTCTGAATCAATCTGAGGTTTACCGAAAGTGTTTTGACGTAAACGTGCAATAGCTGGACATTCGCACAGTACATGTCTAACTGTTTCATCATCCTCCACACAGAGTCTACATTCGGTCTCTTCTGTTATTCCCATTCTGTGCATGGGTATTCTTAGTCGGCAGTGACCCGTAAAAAGTCCTGTCACTATACGGATCTCATGTCTGGTAAGTCCAATGATATTTCTGGCTCTCTTCTGACAAAGTCCTTTAATGAACTCTTTAGAGTGAGCCAGTTCTGGTATATTCATCCAGTATTGTTGGAAGCTGTCCTCCATCCATCCCAATATGGTTAATTTAGCAGTATTGTATGATATGCCCAGGGCTGGTTCGGGGCCGAAAAATTCGGCAGATGCCGCTTCCCTCGCTGCCTGGTCCGCGGCCTCATTTCCCTCGTGCCCAGAATGCCCTGGTATCCATACTAATGACACCTTATTAGCGCTACCAAGCGTGTTCAGCGAGTCTCTGCAGTTCCTCACGGTTCTCGATGAGACCGTGTAGGAATCAAGCGCTTTTAAGGCTGCTTGACTGTCGGAGAAGATTTTTATTGTCCTGTTGGTCCATTCGTGGTCAGTAATCCACCGGGCACACAGTTCAATGGCTACGAGTTCGGCCTGAAACATAGTAGCCAATTTGCCGAGACTATGTTGAATCTCGACTTTTTCTTGGATACTAACAACTCCAGATCCGACGCCTGATGGCATTTTGGATCCGTCGGTAGACCAGAAGCTATCGTTGTTTGAAAAGTTGGTCCTGTTTTTAAACCATTCCTCCCTCTCTGGGAGTATAATGTTGTATAGCTTTCTGCTGTACACCGTGTTGGGCATGACGTCGGATATCATTCCTAGAGTTGCATCCAACTCTTGTTCCCCAATTAGGGCTGTTGATATCACTTTGTTTGCCCGGCCATCCTGGCAAGACTGGCCTGTCGTTGTAAGCTGGTTAGTTGGGCTCTCGAGGTTCTTTGATGTCCCTTCTCAAACCAGACTATTGCACCGTACGCAATCATTGGTCTAATGACTGTTATATACAGCCAGTACATTTGTTTGGGACTAGCCCCAAACCGAACCGCCCCAGGTTTTTCCGCAAATTCTTTTACACGTCCATAGGGACAGTGTGGCTTTGCGGATTACTTTTTCCAAATGGGCGTTCCAGGTGAGAGTTTTATCTAGAGTGACCCCCCAGGTATTTACCCTCTGACGCAAATGGAATTATTTCACCGTTAAGCTCCGGAGGAGTCAGGAAGTCTAGCTTTCTTTTAAGGGTGAACGGTATAATGATTGTTTTGCAGGGATTAACAGACATCTGTTCCCTATCACACCAGTCTTTTACCGTGTTTAGTACTTCTTGTATCTTTCCAGAGAACTCTTCTTCTGGAATGTCTCTAAGGATTGCTCCTACGTCATCCGCGTAGCCCAATACCTCTACATCCAGCGATTCTAAGATGGCAAGAAGATCATCGACCAGCAGAGACCACAGGAGGGGAGACAGAACTCCTCCTTGTGGACAGCCTCTAGCCGCTCTAAAACTTACCATCACATCGTTAAGTGTGGTTTCAATTACTCGATTTTCGAGTGTGCACCTGATGAACCCTGTGATGGTGGATTCAACTCCTCGGGCAAAATTTCCCAGTACTTCCCAAGTATTTCCCCCAACCTGTACGCCAAAAGGAAATACCGAGCCAACCCTCGGACAGTATAAAAACTAATCGAAACTGACCAGAGCTAACCGAGAAAAATTAAGGTGGTGAGCTCTTCGGTTATAGCCCAGTCATATTAGGAATTCACCTGGAAAAAATAGGTGCAATCTGGATTTTTGTAGAATTATTATTCATTAGAATCTGGGACACATCACCACAATTTTCCGCCAAAATCCTCCTTGAGCTTCGCTAGATATAGAGAGGCCCTAAATATTCTAAAAATCAGTTTTTGTGATTTTCTCGAAAACTAATATCTGTTTCAAAAAAAATCAAAAGTGAAATAAGACGCAAAATCATTTGGTCTATACTATAAAATTAAGAAAAAACCTAACCTTACATTTTAAAATAAATATTAAAAAAATATATATATTTTTTCCCACTCTGTAGTCAATTTGTTTTAAAATGTTAATAATTTATAATATTAGGCTTGATCCCCACATATATCAAACACCATTTACTAAAATTTGGATTTTGTTTTTTTTAAGTTTAAGTAAAGTTGTGTGAAACCAACAGAAACAACTACTCCGAGGGAAAATACCCCTACCGGCATTGAATTATACTGATGGTGTGATGCTTTGGTTGGGAACTTATGCTCTACACGGAGCTATCGCCTACATTCACCTGAGGATTGGCATGGATCACTTGTTCCTGATTGTCAGGACGTGTTCCAGACGGGGATCATTCGTTTCCTTGGGATCAACGTTGGAGATAGTGAAAACCAAACAGTTTTTAACTTTAAGTAAAGGTTAGGAAAATAGTTATTACTAGCCGAACCACCATTGGGATTTTGAAAATTTAATTTTTATACAATTACCACACAAAACAGCGTATTATTAAAAATATTTAACTTCTGCTTAAAAACACTGTTAAAATACGCGTGCGCAAACTTTTATTTTATTTGAAATTTTAGCGTGATACAGATACTAAAGTAATTTTTATAAAATTTTAGATAAAATAGTGTTTGACTAAACTTAAATGTGACAAAGGGGTTTAGACAAAATAAATGGTACATAAGGGCATTTATTTCTATCATAAGGGTAATTTATTAAGGGTTGAAAATTATAAACAGAGGTACTTACAACACGTTTTAACAAATACTCTTTATAATATGCAACTTTCAATTTTTTATGTCATGATTTTTCGCCAACGGTGTCAAAAACCAGGCTATATGTACATGGATAAATTATTTGTGTAGATATCTTAGAAGCTAAAGCTTTTATTATACATATATATTTGGTGAAAAATCATGATAAAACGACTATTTAGTAAAACTTTATGTACTCATGTTTATAATTTTAAAACCTTAAAAAACCATTCTTAGGTTACATTTATTTTGTTTAAACCCCTTTGTCACATCAATTTAGTGAAACACTATTTTTGCTATCAATAGCAGTTTGGCTGGAATATCAAATATAATAAATGTGTGCACATTTGCGTACATTTTAAAGCTGTTTCTACTCAGCAGTTGAACTTTTTTTATATTACGCTTTTTTTTCTCATACAGTGCTTAATTGAACAAAAATATTTTTTTCCATGTCCCATTGGCGGTCCGGATATTATTGACCATTGGCCTAAGCCTTACCTAAAAGCCGCGCCCAGATCAATAAATTTGTGTGTTGTGCGTTGTATTTCACGCAAATTCGTTCGTGTTCATCAAAATATTTATAGATGTGGACTGTGCGCCGCACAGAAAAACACGCAAATGTGTGCGCCAGATACAACGCACGCTATCCACCGGTCTGTCGGTTTTTCTGCCAACATCAAAGAGATTTGCGTCGAACGACCGTCGAGTGCTTGTTTTAATGTGGACTTGAATTTTTTTTTAAAGTATGTTTTGAAATATTTGTATCACATAGTGTGTATATAGTTATTGTTTGGGTGCCATCATGTCCTCCCAACTTATTGTTAAAAAAAAGTGTGCAGTTTATATAATACTGAATTACCTACGACATAATAATAAGAGAGACAATGACAAAAATTATTGCTAAATGCAAACACCACCACATCAGTAAACTAACTACGCACGAAAATGAATCGCAGGAAATACACCAACACAGCGCACATATTTGCGCCACAAATTAAGAATAATAAAAATATTTGCGCGTCAAATATTTAAAATATTTGCGCCGCAAATATTTTTGTCGAATTTAACACACAAATTTATTGATTGGACGCGGCTTAAAGTTGTTTAACTTTTAAGAAACAAAAAATACATTTAAGGGCATGTTGTGTGAAACCACCAGAAACAACTACTCCGAGGGAAAATACCCCTACCGGCATTGAATTATACTGATGGTTTGAGGCTTTCGTTGGGAACTTGTTAAAACTGTTTGGTTTTCACTTTCTCCAACGTCGATCACGAGGATACGAGTGATCCCCGTCTGGAACACGTCCTGATAGTCAGGAACAAATGTTCCACTGGATTGGCATGGAACATTTGTTCCTGACTATCAGGACGTGTTCCAGACGGGGATCACTCGTATCCTCGTGATCGACGTTGGAGAAAGTGAAAACCAAACAGTTTTAAGGGCATGTTGTTTTGTAGAAGTGGGGAGCAAGCTTAATTTTATAAAGCATTAACATTTTAAAACAAGTTAACTACAGGGTAGGAAAAAACATAATTAAAAAAAAAACTTTTTTTTAAATATATTTTTTTAAATGTTTTAGGTTAGGTTTTTTTCTTAATTTTACCTTATGGACCGAATGATTTTGCGTATTTTTTCTCTCTTCAGTTTCTTGAAAAAAGTTTTCGAGAAAATCGCGAAATACTGATTTTCAGGATTTGGATATCTAGCGAAGCTCAAGAGTGATTTTGCCGGAGAATATATGGGGATGTGTCTCAGATGCTAGGGAATCATTATACAAAAATCTAGCTTGCACCTATTTTTTTCCAAGTTTCACAGTTTTTTTACCTAATATGACTGGCCTATTATTGTTTAGCACACTACAAAAATATGTGAATTCTTTAATGTCATATTTGATCACCTCAAAGAGACCCGAAATTGTCTTTTTATTTATTTACAAATACAATGCCCTGCTTTCTGGAGTAACTTGTATTTTGTTCCACTGCCAGCAGCAAGAAATCGATAAACTTGTCACAAGCGCCCTGAATGTTACCTACGAGGAAATATTTATAGGTCAGTTTTGGATATGGTTTTGGTGTTGAAAAAACGTCTAACTTTAGTGCACACCTCTGGGGAGGCAAACAAATTGTAACTGCACTGAAACTATATGCCAGCCAATCTGTCTATATATTTAGCCTTTTTCGATCCATCTTTGGACATAGGCCTCGCCCAATATCTTCCACTCCACATCTAGTTTCCGCACGTTTCCTCAAATCACCGGCCCTCATTTCAGGTCTAACCTACTTCTTTTATTTTCCCAAGGTCTCCAATTTAAAATCCATTTGTACCAACGATCGTCTTTCTGTCTCATATTATGGACGGCAAATTTCCATTCTAATTTTGCTACTTCTTCTTTTTTTGTTGTATTTCTTATCTATTCATTAATTTTTTTATCTTTTAGCTTCACAAGTAACATTTGTATTTCCATTGATCTTTGGGCTTTTGTTACTTTATCCATGTTTGATTTTGTAAGTGTTCAGGTTTGGAATCCATAGGTAAGTACAGGAGGTATACATTGGTTATAAACTTTGAGGTTCTAAGGATATGTTTTAGTTTTTAATATGAAGCTTAATTTACCGACTGCTGCCCAGGTCAATCATATATATATATATATATATATATATATATATATATATATATATATATATATATTCCTCTATTTGTTCTATTTTTTCTTGGTTTATTCTGATCGTGGTATCTTTTTTTAGTATGACTTTAGTTTTAGTGTAGTTCGTACTTACGCCTATATTTTGGTTTATATTATATGTTAGGTATTAGGTGGGTCAACTACTGTCCCCTTATTTTGATGCCTAATTCTTCCCAATCTAAGTTTTTAAAAATATTTTCTAGGTCTGGTTAAATAGCCCAGGGGATATTGTGGCACCCTGTCTGATACCTTTTCTCATGAGGATTGTCTTGGTTCCTTCGTGGACTTTGATTGATGTAGTTGCTTCGCTATATGTACTCGTATTGGCTATTAGGTCTGCGTATGTGTGATGTGTGCTCAATGCTATCAAAAGCTTTTTCAAAGTCTAACGCAATATATAAGTATTGGAATGTTTTATGTGTTGGCTCATTTTATTAGGATTTTCCTCGTTAATAGGTGGTCAACTGTACTGAAACCTTTTTTGATTCCTGCTTGTTCTTTTGATTAATATCCGTTAAATTTTGTTGTTAGTTATATGTTAATATATTCGTGAAAAACTTATAAATTACATTAAGGAGTGTTATGGGTCGATAGTGTTTGGGGCTGCTCTATCGCCTTTCTGGTGTAGAATAATGATTTTCGATTTTTTCCAGTTGTTTGCGATAATTTTTTCTTTTAGTAATTTATTCAGAAGAATACGGAAGGCATTAAATACAGCTAAACCACCATACTTGAGCATCTATGCCGCTACTCCATCTTTTCTAGGTGATTTATTATTTTTCATGTTCTTTAATGCTCTGTTTATATTCAATTTGCTTATTTCAGGTTGTCGTTCTGAGTTTATAATCTTGATTTTTGTTTAGAGCCTCTTCGTTGTTTCTCTCGAGTTACCTTTTTGTTTGGTATTATTCTGTATACATGTGTAATATTTATAATATCCTTTTTATGTTAGTTTCTATGCCGTTCCTATCCTTTATTTTAATTATTTCATATCTACCTAGAGTCGGCCTTAGACATTTCATATTTCCGTTATTTTCTGTAACTCTCTCAACCTTTCTTTCTTGACTTTTTCTTTTATTTTCTTTTATCATTTTCCTTATAGTTTTTTTTATTTCCGTGTGTTACATCGATGTTTGTTTCTGTCTTTCTCCAGGTTTCGAATTTTTCCATCAGTCTCTTTATTTCTTCTGATATAAAATTTCCTCTCTTTTTCTTTTTTTTGTGCGACATCCTTTCCTACTTTAATCATAGCTCTTGTCAGCGTATCATTTATTTTACCTATATTTTAATTTTCGTATCTTAAGTTTTGAGTTAGCTGTTCTTTTAGCCTTTCTTTGTATATTGCTTTATTTTGTGTGTGCTAAGTGCTAAGTTTTTTTTGCTTTTCATTTCGAAATTGCTATCAATGCAGATTTTCGTTCTGACCATCCCAAGACCACTCTCTGTTGTAAAGCTGTTTGATACTGTTACATCTCCAACGATGTTTTTCTCAGTAGTCAGTAGGTAATCAATTTCGTTTTCTGTTATTCCATTAGGGCTGAGTCATGTCCATTTTCATTGCACTTTTTTTCTATAGTACGAATTAATTGCATAAAGGTATCTTTCCTCTCATTAAGGTTGTGCCCCTGTCATTCCTTTCGCTATATCCAAAATCACCTATTTTTAGTTTCTTCTATGTTTATTTTCTTACCTAATTTTGCATTGAAATCTCCCATTACTAGTGTAACATGGGTTTTGTGTTCTTCCATAGCTTTTGAGATGTCTTCATAGAATGCTTCGATGTGCTGGTCATTGTAGGTAGAAGTGCACTTGAATAACTTTATGTGATGTTCTTTTCAGTTTGAGTGTAAGATTGCCTATCTTATACACGATTTGAGATTTCTTTAATAGTATGGACGTCTTTACTTATGGCTTGATTTATTATGAATCCTGCTCCGAAGTTGCTGTTATCTTCGTTAACTTTACGGTATAGTAGATTGCCGGAGTTTAGTACTTTTCGGTTTTCTGATTTCCGACGCGTTTCTGTCAATCATACAATGTCCCATTTTATTTTTGTCAGCTCTTCCTCCAGTTCATTTATTTTTTTATCAGTGTTCATAGACCTAATATTATATGTTCCTATTGTTAGTTTTAATAGTTTTTGTCTTGTCTTTGAATGTTTGATCATTTTTGTCATAAGCGAATTTTTCCCTCCTTAGATCCCGTGAGGCAGACCATAGAGGTGTGGGATTCGGAGTGTTTCCTTCCCACCTGGAAGCCATTTCCTTTAATTTTCAATTCGCCATGATTTTTCAATTGAGGGGTAGTGGCGTTAAAACACCTTGCCAGGCGTGTTGGTGAGTTTCTATTCAGCCGCCCATTCTGGGACAGACGCTGTTTGCAGCCGCTCATTCTGAGTCAGACTCTGCTGTGGTTTTTCATTTGTATTTTACCGTACTGAGGTCATTCTGCTGCCGAACCGAACCTTTCATACCGGTGTGGTCTTCTCTCGTATCCCTGGAAAAAATACCATAGACAGGTGCTAACCCTTCGGGTTAGAGAGTACCTGGAATCTACGGAAGGCAGAAGTCGTTTCATTTCACCTGATAGACATTTACCAAATGCCAGCAGGTATGAAATAAAAATTAGACTCGATCGAAGTTATTTTGGTGAAGTAAGGTATGCCTTTAGTGGTGGATTATGGTTTGTTACGTGTTACGGTTTTAGAAATTAGAATTATTTTTATAAAAGATTTTTGAAAAAAGAAATAAAAAAACGATTTTTCAAGTTTTTGGATTTTTGTCCTCTACATTTTTTTTGTTTTTCACAAGATTTGGTGAAAACTTAGTTTTTAGATTTTATTTTGATTTAAAACCTATCTGATGATGATTCATATGTGAGTGGGCTTTGCAGCCCTTCCACTGCGACCACCAGTGGGTCTATTGTGGCTCACTTTTGAGTGGTTTCTCACCACTGTATGCCTAATCCTTCAAGTATAGTTTGGGTGAGACACTGTTCAGATCTTCTGAGTCAATCTGAGGTTTACCGAAAGTGTTCTGCCTTAAACGTGCAATAGCCGGTCATTCGCACAGTACATGTCTGACTGTTTCATCATCCTCCATACAGAGTCTACATTCGGTCTCTTCTGTTAGTCCCATTCTGTGCAGGGGAGGGGTACTTTCAGTAGACAGTGACCCGTAAAAAGACCAGTCATTATTATACGTATCTCCTGTCTGGTAAGTCCAATAATGTTCCTGGCTGTGATTCTATAAGGTCCTTTTCAATCTTTTGAGTGAGCCAGTTCTGGTATATTTATCCAGTATTGTTGGAAACTGTTCTCCATCGATTTTAATATGGTTGATTTAGCAGCATTTTATGATATCCTCAGAGCTGTAAAAACTTATTTAAACCAAAAAAGTCCATTCATCCATTGAATAAATCACCCAGCACATTATGGTCAAGTTTTGGACGTTTTTTTTTTACAGTGGTAATTTTTTTAAAATTTAATTAATACTCATGTCGTCTGACGGGGAAAAACTATTCGGCGCCGGAGTTCAACAAATACCTGGCCCAGGTTTACTTTGATAATAAGTGGATTGTTTTCATATGATGTTTAGATTTATTTAATGTAAACTTAGTTAATGCATTAATATTATATTAGTAGGTATATTTTGTAAGACTACTTTTTACCCAACTGCAGCACGGCGAAAGGAAGGGTAATGTTTTTCGTTTGTTGTATGTAAGTAAATAACACGCTAGAGGGTAAAAGGCTGAACCAATTTTGACAGAAAAGGTGTCGTTGAATTGCTACTGATCCCGAAGGTGCTATAGAATATATTTTTTTAAACAGGCGTCAACATGGCGGTCTTCAGACGCCATTTTTTTCACATGATGTAGGCTTTAAGGCATACAAATTATCTAAATTTCAGGCGATTTTACTGAAATTCCTTTGATTACCCATTGCAAATGTCCTCTAATTTGCTGTAGTTACTTTGTAGTCCTCCCTGCTCCCACCCATCTCCCCTTCTGTCATTCCCCCAAGCCTATTCAAAAACCATATTCGCATAATTTTATCAAATATAAAGCAATTTCTAAAATTCTTTCTGCATAAGCTTTCAAATTTTTTTCCAACACTATTTCCCTCTCTCCTCCCCGTCATAGTTATAGCTAGAACTTTCACAAATATAAAGCGATTTCAAAAGTTCTTTCTGTACGAACGCTTGAAAACTTTTTCCAAAATCATTTTACTAGTTTCTCCCTCCCTCTCTTCTTCCCACCCTCCTTATTAGTAATAGTTGAACAACGATTATAAACACTTGTTAGCCCGCGGTAAGAAAAACGATAAATGCAATGGACTGTAAATATTTAATTAATGAAAGCGCGAGCAAACATAAATATATTGATATGAAATTACGAAATAATCAAACGTCCATAGGTAAAATATTGGTGTCACACAACGGTAATCAGAATCAAAGGCACTCACCAGTTTGCAGCCAAATTCTCCGCTTCTAAGGGGCCCCTGATTGGATCTAATGATGTCACCACGTAGCTGAAGGGCTGAAGTTTCTAGTTCTAGGCTTCAGTACACCAAAATCGAGCACTTTCAGGTGTAGAAATTTGAAATAGTTGGAGAACGAAATTAACACGCCATTTTCTCGAGGCGGTCGACAAGGATCTCACTGGTTGTTGGTGCGCATGTCCAAATACGCGAAATGCGCTTTGTCCTTCATACAATTGTGTGGTTTTAAAAATAGATATAAACAATCGCGAAATTTAGCGGGAGCTAACAACACTTATAATCGTTGACACCATTTTACTAGTTCACTCCTACCATCACTCAATCGCAGATAACACTGTTCACGTCAGTGGCGGATCCAGGGGGGGGCACTGGAGGCACTTGCCCCCCCCGAGAATTTTTTGAATATACAAAAAATTAGTAAAAAGTAATGTTTTTGCTAATAAAAATTCAAAATTTTTGCTTGCGGCGCATGAAAGTGTCTATTGTTATTATCATCGAAATTACAACCACTGACTAATTCAACAAAATGCTGCTTAAAAAAATATATACCGTTTTTTACCAACAGAGAATGTCACCTAAAGTGTACGTACGTACGTACTGTTTGGGTAAGGCTTAATGCATTGTAAACGCATAATGTTTTTTAAAGGGCTAAATAAGAATTAAACCTAAAAGTTGAAAATATTTTTTTTTTAAATAAAAAAACACCTAGCTGCTAAATTTACTCGTAACTACTAGTCGCCGTTGAGTACAAAACTACCCAATAACCTGATATATGAAAATACAAAACTGTATAATTTCGTAAGTGCCCTTTGGGCATCAAAACTAAAAGTTGAAGCATGTCGTACATTATAGGTATACCTATCAATTTTGTACTAATTTTTTTTATTTAATTTTTTTTTATTTTTAAAACATCCTACTGACGTTTTCCTCGGGGTTCTAAAGAGTTTAAAACCTAACCGTTGTCAATTAGTTGCCAACGGATCATAACCGTGCCAGTGAAGACGCTTATTCTTCATTGACACGGTTAGGGTACGTTGGAGATCAATTGACAACGTACATAACGGTATGATAAAAGCTTGCCAAAATTCCAATGATCAAATATTAGCATATTAAAACAATTTTTTGTTGGTTTATAGATAAAAGTATGGACAAGCAAAAAATGTGTGTGTTTTTACATTTATGATAAGAACCGGGTACACGATACCACCGAATTTCGATTATTTTGTAGCAGACCTATTGCTATACTTACACAGAAAAAAAGAAGTTATTCAGTTAAGAAAAGTAGTTTTCTTGAAAAAAATATCTTGCCCCAAAAGCAAAATGTTTTCTTTTCATCTAAGCAAACCGCTTGTTTTGGGAAAAAAAAATAATTTTCTTGATAAATTCTTTTGGTTTAAAACAAACTACGTTTAGCGAAGAGAAAGTGGTTTTGAAGATACAAAATGTCTTCTTAACACAAATAAAGCTTTACTTTGCCTAAAGACTTTTAATTTTTTAACTCAAAATATCCGGCATCTTAAAACGAAAATGGCGATTTATTCCATAACACTAGAAAACACAAAACATGAAGGTTGCCGCTTCCATTCAAAACAAATTAATTTTCTTGGATAAAATTTTATTTTCAACGGAAACCAGCAGTTCAAGAGAATAGTTTTTTTTGTTAAGAAAATATCGTCTTCGTGCATAGGAAAGCACATTTTTTCTTGGATCAAAGCAATTTGCATTGACTGAAGACATTTTTTTTTCTGTGTAGTATTGCATACTTTGCTACAAATAAAAAGTTTCTTAAATTTTTAATTCAAGTGATAATTTTTATTTTTCTTATGAATGTGTTGGCAAGTATGTGTAATGTATTCATTTAATAAAAAGTACCCTTAGGCCCTTAACAACATGGTAACAAAGAGTTAAAATATGTATACCTAAATTACCGTTTTTTAATTATAAGCAGTCGCGGCTGCTACAGGGAGGGCAACGGGGCAGTGGCCTACCAAAACTAGACGAGAAACAGAATTTTTAATTGATTTATTTAAAAAAAGTTAAATCTTCCCTTACGACATGATTGTCTAGTTCTTTTTATTATCTATGGTTACCAACGAGCAATTAATTGAAACGAAAACGAAAAGACCGTTGCCTTTTCTAGTGTTGCCGGTTCTATTCTTAGTGAAGACGTATAAATTTGTTTTGATTTGGGGTTTGTCAGTAGTAAAAAGCCTGCTGGTCACGTGTCATTGTTTGTTTTGGTTATCGTTTGTTTATAAAATGGAAATAAATACCGTCGAACCCGTCGATTAGATAATTAACTGTGCAAATTTAAATACGTTGACATATGAACTTCGATTACAAATAAAATCTTTAGGGCCACATAGACCGGACCTAAAAATTAACCAAAACTTTAGTGTAAGCAATGCCAAGGGGTGTTTCATAAAAACTTATAATAGAAAATTTAATAAAAAATTATACGATGCTGAAAACTGGTTGTGCGGTTATGAAAAAAGAAATGCTTTTCTTGCTTTATTGGTCTTGTTATGAAAAGTTAAAAATACACAAAGTAAGTGGTATTCATTTAAATAACCACATATAATTTTCTATGCTAGGCAAGGCTAATATTAGGTGCCAATTGAATAGTGTCTATAGGCAAAACATTACCGAACATAATGAAAATGTAACAAAAAGTAGACATATACTTAGTAGGTTAATAGACTGTTTAAAATTCTGTGGGATTTTTGAGGTTGCTCTACGGGGCCATAAAAAAGAAAGGCGAATGGACTTCATCTATAAAAATACTCTGCCAATCTATAGGCACCTAAGCTCACACTGGATACTATAGGTATAGTTTATCTACGTGAAAGCTAATATAACTAAAAACTGAAGTATATTTTATTGAACTCCAGACTCAATTACCTTTCGTTTGATACCACACAAGCCATGTTGAACCGAACCGAACCGAACCGAACCGAACCGAACCGAACCGAACCGAACCGAACCGAACCCTTTTTCTAAAAACTAAAATGTATTTTGTTTAACTCCAGACTCAATTACCTTTCGTTTGATATCACACACGCCATAATTCCACTTAAACACTAATTTTTGAAATTTAACCCCCACCCTTTTTTTTTAAATAAACTAAGATGTATTTAATTTAACTCCAGACTCAATTACCTTTCGTATGATATCACACACGCTATATTTTTACATAAACTCTAATTTTTGAAATCTACCCCCACCCTTTTATTTGGCTTGTGTTCGGTGGATTTAGTTCATTTTCAAATGGGACCATCTCGACCCAAAACCCAGCCTGGGTACCAAATTTCATTAAAATCGGACAAGCCGTTTTTGAGTTATGCGCGTTGGTCGTTACAGACAGACATACAGACACACAGACAGACATACAGACAGACAGACAGACAGACAGACAGACAAACAGACAGACAGACAGACGGCGAGACAAAAAAGTTTCAAAATCATCTGAAACGCAAAGATATATAAAAATTTTTGAAATCGTAGCAACTTTTTTTTTCTCGAAAAAATTAGGATCACCATAGCTCACACTACTATAGTATAGTAGTAGTGTGAGCTAATACTAAACTAAAATTGTTTCGGTAAGTTTTTTATCTCATTTTTCATGCAATTTAAATTTCTTCCTTCCCAATTTATAACGTCACCAGCCGTCACTGATTATATATACGAAAAATAATAAAGTTTTGTTGTACTTCAGGATTCTTCCGAGCTCAAACTCTTACTTGATCTAAGAAAGCTTATATTTTTGTATACGAACTTACCCCTAATAATGGTAAATTATATGCGATTTTTTTTGAATTTCTTAGAATATATAATGGTTTTGAATAAAAAATATACTTATTTTTTAATTATTTTTTTGTAAATATAAGGTTTGCGATGTATATCTTATTAACAAAAAATTATTTTACTTGTATAATTTCAAAACTGGGATTTGAAAATGTAAAATGAGCCATTTTGACAAAAACTCTGTGTTTTCCTTATTAATTAGGGCATATAGGTACCAGCCGATTTGTACAAAAATAAGTTTTTTACGTTTCACATTCTCTAGAATTCCGGGGAAGAGGTCAGGAGAGTACGTTTAAAAAAATATGTTAGGATGAGACCAATTATTGCTTTCTCGCAGACAATCGGACATATAAATTTGGAATTTACGAATTCGCCGGCTGGCGCCGAATCGCCAGCGCCGAATAATACTAGACCCTCTGTATGTGCTATTTTTGATATTCACCGTCAGTTTTTTGTCTTTTCCGAAAAAAACAGTGCAGACTCGATAATCCGAACATTCGATAATCCGAATTCTTCAGTAGTCCGAACAAGCATTTTCAATACATTGGGTACTCTGTAATCCGAATTTCATAGTACTCGATAATCCGAACCTGTACTTTTTGGCCTATTTCCTATAGAAATTATGACTAGATTTTCAGGGATTCCCCCAATTATCCTTTTGTTTATATCTGGGAATCACATGAAACAGCATTTTTTTCCACTGCTTTTGTACGCTTTTGAGCAGTGATATTTACATGCTTTGCTTGTTAGATGGGATGTTTGTAATGCCATTTTAGGTGCTATAAGTGGGTTTTTATTTTATTATTTGCTTAAATAAATATGCCCCCTAAAAGAAAACACAAAACATTATTGAAAGACTTAACAAGGGAGAAAGTTGAAAAGTGTTGGCCGCTGAGTATGGGGTTGGAAGATCTACAACCTGTGACATAAAAAAGAAAAAGCCTAAAATCGACAGGTAGGATTAATTTTAAATCAATTTTAGTGGTTTTCTTTGTACAATTGTGTATTTTTTTTAGATTTATTGGTCAATGTGATTCTGGCCCAAGGCGCACAAAAACTTTACTTAAGCTGGATATCCTGAAATGGAAAGTCGTTTGTATGCATGGTTTTGTAGACAAAGAGCGAGGCATGTCTCAATTTCCTATGAAATTTCATCTGCTAAAGCAAGACAGTTTTTTACCGAAACTTATGGAAATGATAATTTTCGAGCTAGCAGGGGGTGGATTTGTAACTTTCGAAAAAAGCATAGTCTTCGTGCATTAAATGTGCGGCGAAAAACTATCCAATGATCAAAGTGTCGTCAATCCTTTTTTGACTACACTTAAAGAGAAGGTAATGCAATTAAATCTTGTGGCTACTTAAATATACAACGCAGACGAATCGGTTCTCTACTGGAAAATGTTGCCGGAAAAAATGCGTTTCATACTAAAAATTTTAATAAAAAAGAACTGCTTCGGTAATCCGAATTATTTGCTAATCCGAATCGCCTTGGTTTTTATTAGTTCGGATTATCGAGTCTGCACTGTATTTCGGTATTTTTACGCCATCTGAAACTATACGTCCTTACTATCAGTGGCGGCTGGTGACGTTATAAATTGGGGGTGGGGGGGCAGAAATTTATACCGCATTGAAAAGGAGATAAAAAACTTACATAAACAATTTGATTTTAGCAGTTTACAAACAAGCAGCTTCTTGGTGTAGTTTTTAGTTTATTTGTTTATAGATAAAGTCTATTGGCGCTCCTTTTACATGCGCAAAGTGTTTGGATTAGCACTAGTTTCAGACTCATCATGGTTCCGTAGAGCAACCTCAAAAATCCCACAGAATTTTAAACAGTCTATTAACCTACTAAGTATATGTCTATTTTTTGCCACATTTTCATTATGTTTGGTAATGTTTTGCCTATAGGCACTATTCAATTGGCACCTAATATCAGTTTTGCCTAGCACAGAAAATTCTTTGTGGGTATTTAAATAAGTAGCACTTACTTTGTGTCTTTAACTTATAACTAAAATGCTAGAGATCACACATTCCTTTTGCCACTCACGCAGGATCACTTCGTGGATTGTTCATAATAAGACAAATAAAGAAAGCATTTCGTTTTTCACAACAGCACAACCAGTTTTCAGCATCGTATAATTTTTTATTACTTCCACTAAAATTTTGGTTAATTTTTAGGAGTTTTAGGTCCGGTCTATGTGACCCTAAAAATTTTATTTGTAATCGAAGTTTATATGTCAACGGATTTAAATTTGCATAGTTAATTATATAATCGACGGTATTTATTTCCATTTTGTAAACAAACGATAACAAAAACAATGACACGCGACCGGCAATGCTTTTTACTACTGACATAGTCCAAATCAAAACAAACTCATACGTCTTCACTAAGGATAGAACTGGCATCGTGTAGAAGGGCAACGGACATTTCCGCACGATGATGTTGGCCGACTTGAACTAAAACACACATTCCTCCCGCCCCCACTCAAAAACATCCACCCATACCCCGCTGAAAAACGGGTGAAATTGAAACCATGCCCCGCGCGGCGCTTGTAATTATTTACGCTAAAAAAGTTCACCCAATTAGTCGCTTGATGTTAACCACAGTTAATAAAAAGAACTAGACAATCATGTCGTAAGGGAAGATTTAACTTTTTTTAAATAAATCAATTAACAATATTGTTTGTTGTCTAGTTTTGGGCATTGAATTATATACGAATATATATATAGGCATTGCCCTCTCTGTAGCAGCCGCCACTGGTTACTATAGCTACAAGTTTAAAGTAGTTAAGGTTTGATAGGATTACATATAACTAACAATACATTTTTCTGAAAACGAGAATCAAGTTGAATGCATAATATGCTAGTTATTTTCTAGAAACTAAGCCAATAAGACGTTCTTGGAATGAAACAAGTGTACCTTATTATGAGAGATAGTTTGCACTGTGTGCCTGAACGAAGTATAGGTTACATAAAAATGGTTCCAAAAACTAATTGCACATTTTGAATATGGACTCTTTCCTGAGTTCAGAACTATATTAATATAAATCCTAGCTCTTCTCGAAATTTTATAAATTTTTTGCCATTTTTCTAGTTAGTCTAGGCGCTAGCTCCTATCACGTGTGACCTAATATGTGCGCTCAGTTTGACTGCGGGGCATTATTAAGCACCCACAAGTGTATAAAAAAAGTTTGGTCACGTGGTTGAACTCATGGTCGTTTGGCCCTCATCCTTGAAAATGGCCCCCAAATTGATAGATTTTTTTGTTTAAGCGTATCTCCCTACGCAGTCATTCTTCCGATTTTAATTTCTAAAGGCTTGTTATACTCCTTTTTTAAAGGCAAATACATTTTGTAATTACACATTTTTTTAATAAATCAAGTAGCCTTTGAGATTTACTAAGATTATTAGTATTTTGCTCGCAAAAGAATTAAAATAATAACCATGCTCATTTTACTGTAGTTACAATATTATTGACATTTGTTTTTTTTTGTTACATAGAAGGCTTTAAACCTTTCACAGAAGAGGATATTGACTTTATGTTTTTAAAGTTCGATGGATGGTACCCTTAAAGACTGCCTTAAGAGGGTGGTTTCTAAAACTGTTCACAAGATTATACAAAATATGGATTTGCAGTGAAACGATACATCGTAGCGAAAAACGTTAAGAATAATTTTTTATAGTACTTTTACTTCCGCCTCTTCTGACCATTGTCATATCTTTTATAATTAAAAAAATATATATCGATTTTGGAACGAAAACATGGAAATTTTACAAAATTGTATATTTTAGCTGGCTTGTACCGCTAACTATCAAAGCTAAGATATACATCGGAAGAAGCGAAATTAAATGTACTATTAAAAACTAATTTTATTGTTTTTCGCTAGGATGCATCGTTTCGCTGCAAATTCACTTTTTCTATAATATTGTGAACAGTTTCAGAAACCTTCCTTTTTAAGGCAGTCTTTAGGGGTACCATCCAACGAACTTTAAAAACCTATAGTCAATATCCTTTTCTGTGAAAGGTATAAAGTCTTCTATGTAACAAAACAAAAACAAATGCCAATAAAATTGTAGCTACAATAAAATGAGCATGGGTATTATTTTAAGTCTTTTGCGAGCGGAAATACTAATAATCTTGTTATATCTCAAAAACTACGTAATTTATCAAAAAATGTATAATAGTAAAATTTGTTTGCCTTTCAAAAAGGAGTAAAACAAGCTTTAAAAAATTAAAATAGGACCACTGGGTAGGGAGATACGCTTAAACAAAAAAATCTATCAATTTAGCGGCAATATTTAAAGATGGCGGCTAAATGACTATGAGTTCGACCACGTAACCAAACTTTTTTTATACTGCTATGGGTGCTTAACAAAGCCCCGTAGTCAAATTGAGCGTACATACTAGGTCACACGTGACAGGAGCCGACGCATAGACTAACTAGAAAAAAGGCAAAAAGTTGATAAAATTTCGAGAAGAGGATCAGCTAGGATTTATATGAATATGGCTCTGGTCAGGAAAGAGTCCATATTCAAAATGTATAATTAGGTTTTGGAACCATTTTTATGTGACCTATACTTCATTCAGGCACACTGTGTTTGCCTTCAGTGAACGCAAAATTCAAAGAATTAAATTTTCTTATTTGTGAAACTGATCCTTTGGTTTAAAAAAAGCTATACTTAGCCTTAGTTGAATCTCATTTACGCTAGGAAATAGCATTCTGGGGTTCATGTAGTAACACACACTATTTGAGTCTCTTTTTCGTTATCAGAAGAGAGCTATCAGGACTATGTTGCAATTAAAGCAAACTGATTCTTGTAGACCACATTTTCAAAATTGTAGAATATTTACCCTATTTTCCTTGTGCATTAAAACTAAACACAGGGAAGATAATAACTACCACGACACTAGGCAAAGACAAGCAGTCCATCTTCCAATCCCTTGTTCAACAATGATACAAAAATTCATTATCTACGAAAGTAGAAATTTTTTTAATAAACTTGCATTGCAGTTCCGAGAAATTAATGGATATAATGGCTTTAGAACTGCTATTAAGGAATACCTGTGTAAAACAGTGTTTTTATACCTTGGAAGAGTTTTATAAAAATAACTAAAAAAAGGAATCTTCCAAGAATTGTTTTATATATTTTTAAACTTTTTAAATATTTTGTATGGTTGATTTTGTTTTCGTTTTTTTTAATGCTTTTGTTTTAATGTTGTTTGATGTCGTACTGTTTAGATTTAATTAATATGTGTGAATGTACTTCTACCTATTTGTTTTGCTTTGCTTGTTTTTTCATTATTGCAAACGGTCGTACCTAGGTGCATTAATCCCCCCCCCCCGAAATATTTACTTCTCAAAAATAATAAATAAGTAGTAGAGATATGAGCAATTCTAATTTTTTCATGACAGAATTCACTCTGAATTTTTTTTGCGTATAACAGATTAAACCATGCTAAAACAAAGTGTGGTTAAGTATTTTATTCTTTAAATAAAAACAAAATCTTAAGCGTTATTTTTGTCAGCTTTTGCGAAAAGAAATGGGGTTGGTAGTGTTTTGGGAATAAATGTTTTTTTTTAAACTGTATCATAAGTTTTGGCGCACCCTGAATAAAAATTAAACTGATTTTTTTTTAGTAGTTACCCGATACTTGTTTTTAAGAAATTGATTTTTCTTTCCAAAAGGCATCATATAAGGTCAGTTTTAGAATAGTTATTTATCTAACAAGTTCGGAAAGTGGTACATTTCCGCACGCGATGGCAGTTGCACGAACGACGCGGAGCGAAGTTCGGGCAAGCCGTCAAGGGTGGAAAAGATAGTTTCCGCAAGAGTTAGGTACAATGTTTTTCCTATGAGTGTTTTTGTCCATCTTCTTTGTCAAAAAACATGTTTTTATGCGCAAAGATTTTATAACAATGCTAGAAAATGATACATAAGATAGTTAGATAAATCATTTAATTAGTCCTAAATATCTTCATTTTTAACAAAACAAAAATTGTGCGGAAAAGTAACTTTTCCGCACGATTTTTTAGCTTTTCTACACGATTTTTTTATGCACGGAAAAATAATGAAACAGGATTTTTTTATCATGATATATTAATAAGAGACTTTATGTAAAGAACATTTAATTAACAATAACAAAAAAGTTAACGATGGTAAATATTGAAATTGAAAGTCCACTTTGTGTTTGTTGCATGCTGCAATATAGCAGATGCCGCAACATCTTGAAGATCGTCGTTTCTTATTTGAATTTGATTGGCTGGTGTTTGGCCCACTACAGAAATGCCTTGATCAGTTTGCTGCTGAGAGTTAGTAGCGTAGTGAACGGAGGAAGGTATATTGGTCTGAACAGGCTGTAACACAATACAGGATTCTTCCTTCGGTGCTTTCGGTAGCATCGGTACAGCAGCACTTCTTGAAAATGAAACTTGTGAGTAGGAGGACGGGTTTTCATTTGGAAGCGATTGTCAACAGGAGGATTCTTGCTTTTTGGATGTGCGTAAAAGTAAAAATGGTGCGGAAAAGTAAAATCGTGCGGAAAGTGCATCTTTCCAAATGAAAAATCGTGCGGAAATGTTACTTTTTCGCACGCTTGTAGGAAATATATATTTTTCTCGAAACCTGTGTCGAAACCTGTGCATAATGAACTTTGGGAATAACAAAATTATCATTGGCAGTAGCCTATTGCAATCAGAAGCATTGACACAAAGCTGCTCCCATGCCGCAGCCAACGATAAAGACCGGCCATGGCGCGTTATAAGCAAGTTGGCGGTCACGTGATCCTCGGAGTTCCAGGATTCTTATTGTATTGTTTATTATATTAGGTGTTTTTACACAATTTAAATAAATTGAAAAAAATATTTTGTTGTTGTATGTGTTTATTATGAATAAAAGAACTGAATCTACAAAATAAAAAAATATACAAAATTTGCACTTTAATATCTTCAGGTACATACATATATTAGGTACATAATATCGTTAGTTACTTCAAATCTATACAAGTCTTTCAAAATTGGACATATCAAACCTAAGCTTTTAGCTTTTTAAGTTTTCTTTGGGTGTCATCATCTTTGTCTGAGTTCTTATTCAAAGATTTATTAGCAGACACTAAATCATTGTGCTTTTTAATAACATTATTTAAAAAAACTTTACATGCCCTTAAACTAATTTTTTCAAGCTTTGACAATAGTTTTTCTCCACAAAAACACTCGCTAGAGCTATCTAAAGAAAAATTTTCAATATAAAACATTTCACAATAATTCATTAAAAAGAAACAAGTGATTTTGTGAATAAGTGAGATGGTTTTCACATTCAATAAACTGAATGTAGTGGTCGTAATTTACAAATCAGTTTTTTAATATTGCGAAGGTGCAGAAGGCATATTACCTTATTAGAATTGTAAATTGATGTGTATGTATTGGATGACTAGATGACTGGATAAACAAAGATGAAGCCAACATTAAAGTGTATCCACCATATCCTCGATTCTCAGGTTACCTTTTCAAGAGACCTAATTGTTCAATAAGAAATGACAATTGAACACATTTTTCACTCTCACTATCGAAAATGTCACTATTTTTGTCAAATTTGATCAATCTTATCCAAGATTTTATCTTTTACCACTTCTTTCCCGTTTGCAACTTTCATTTCAATAAACTGCATTAGCACTTCAAGTGAATCGGTGCAGTCCAAAAATAAAACTCTTGCTTTTTGGCAGTTTGTTTTTTGGAATGGACACATTGTTAACATTCACAAAAAATGACAAATCTCCCTCAACAACTAGAGATGCTAACAGTGATGGATTGTTGTTCAAAAATGTCATCAGGCACAGGCAGACTGTGTCACGTTCTTGGGTTAAAATCCAATTTTTGTTTTTTTAGTATTAGAACAATAACATTTTGAAAAGTTGTCAATATTTGATAAAACTTTTGATTTCTTGTATTGCAGTTCCCATTTGTTGCCTCTCGACATCAGCTTATCAAACAGCAGATACAGGTTATCTAGTTAGTTATTTCGGGACATTTAAAAAAATCGTATGGTACAGCATGTTCTGTTAATTTGGGTTTTTGTCTTTTAAAAATTTTTAGCTCTCCATTTAAAACACACTTATCAAACCAAATAACCCACTGGCAAATTAAAAGTTGACACATATTAGGTTTCAGTTTTATAGTTGGACCGACAAAGAACAACACTAATTACACGTTCGCGGCATTGTTTATCATATAGGTATTTTCTTTATAATTTACTCATTAGCCATTAATTATTTTAACGCAGCCCACTACAGTCTTTTTCGTGAGCTGTGTTATTTTAATAACTTTGATAAAGTTCACATAAAATTCATGCCCGAACTAAAAAAATACTCTGCCAATCTATGGGCACCTAAGCTCACACTATACTTAATAAGGTACTATAGTTATAGTGTACGCGTGAACTAATATAACTAAAAACTGAAATATATTTTATTGAACTCCAGACTCAATTACCTTTCGTTTGATCCCACACAAGCCATGTTTTGACTTAAACTCCAATTTTTGAAATCTACCCCCACCCTTTAAAAAAAACTAAAATGTATTTTGTTTAACTCCAGACTCAATTACCTTTCGTTTGATAACACACACGCCATATTTTCACTTAAAATCTAATTTTTCAAATCTTCCCCACCCTTTTTTTTTAACTAAAGTTTATTTTTTATAACTCCAAACTCAGGTACCTTTCGTTTGATATCACACACGCCGTATTTTAACATAAACTCTAATTTTTGAAATCTACCCCCACCCTTTTATTTGGCTTGTGCTTGGTGGATTTTGTTCATTTTTAAATGGGACCATCTCGAAGACTCAGCCTAGGTACCAAATTTCATTAAAATCGGGCAAGCGGTTCTTGAGTTATGCGCGTTGGTCGTTACAGACAGACATACAGACACACAGACAGACAGACAGACAGACAGACAGACAGACAGACAGACAGACAGACAGACAGACAGACAGACAGACAGACAGACAGACAGACAGACAGACAGACAGACAGACAGACAGACAGACAGACAGACAGACAGACAGACAGACAGACAGACAGACAGACAGACAGACAGACAGACAGACAGACAGACAGACAGACAGACAGACAGACAGACAGACAGACAGACAGACAGACAGACAGACAGACAGACAGACAGACAGACAGACAGACAGACAGACAGACAGACAGACAGACAGACAGACAGACAGACAGACAGACAGACAGACAGACAGACAGACAGACAGACAGACAGACAGACAGACAGACAGACAGACAGACAGACAGACAGACAGACAGACAGACAGACAGACAGACAGACAGACAGACAGACAGACAGACAGACAGACAGACAGACAGACAGACAGACAGACAGACAGACAGACAGACAGACAGACAGACAGACAGACAGACAGACAGACAGACAGACAGACAGACAGACAGACAGACAGACAGACAGACAGACAGACAGACAGACAGACAGACAGACAGACAGACAGACAGACAGACAGACAGACAGACAGACAGACAGACAGACAGACAGACAGACAGACAGACAGACAGACAGACAGACAGACAGACAGACAGACAGACAGACAGACAGACAGACAGACAGACAGACAGACAGACGGCGCAACAAAAAAGTTTCAAAATCATCTGAAACGCAAAGATATATAAAAAAATTTGAAATCGGAGCAACTTCTTTTTTCTCGAAAAAATTAGGATCACCATAGCTCACACTACTATAGTATAGTATATGTGTGAGCTAAAATTTTGCAATCGGAGCAACTTTTTTTTCTTGAAAAAATTAGGATCACTATAGCTTATACTACTCTAGTATAGTATATGTGTGAGCTAAAAACAAAAACTAAAATGTATTTTGTTAAACTCCGGACTCAATTACCTTTCGTTTGATATCACACACGCCATATTTTCACTTAAACTCTAATTTTTAAAATATATTCCCACCCTTTTTTTAAATAAATTATAATGTATTTTGTTTAACTGCAGACTCAATTAACTTTCGTTTGATATCACACACGCCATATTTTCACATAAACTCTAATTTTGAAATCTATCCCCACCCTTTTATTTGGTTTGTGTTCGGTGGATTTTGTTCATTTTGAAATGGGAGCATCTCGACACAAGACACAGCCTAGGTACCAAATTTCATTAAAATCGGCCAAGCGGTTTTTGAGTTATGCGCGTTGGTCGTTACAGACAGACATACAGACATACAGACATACAGACATACAGACAGACAGACAGACAGACAGACAGACATACAGACAGACAGACAGACAGACAGACGGCGCAACAAAAAAGTTTCAAAATCATCTGAAACGCAAAGATATATAAAAATTTTTGAAATCGGAGCAACTTTTTTTTTGTCGAAAAAATTAGGATCACCATAGCTCACACTACTATAGTATAGTATATGTGTGAGCTAAAATCGACGTAAACAAACATTCCAAAACTGAAAACACATGGTGTTGCGGCCCTAATTTTTTGTGTACATCACCCTTGTTTCTATTGCTATATATTTTCAAAATAAATTCTAGTATATATCCAAGACCCTAACAAAATCGACAAGTTGCAATAAACAACGCCGGTCCCACCTGCCGCCAGCTTTTTTACGTTTAACAGCCGGAAGGTCATGGGTTCAAGTCCAGAAAAACCTAAATTAGGAAAAACCAGGGGCGCCACGTATTTGTTAAGGTGGGGGACGTCGGGTGTTAAATTTTTGTTATAGATTTTGTTCACAGAATAACAATCCCAAATACGAACTAATTACTACTCTATTTAGGAAACTGAATACTTCAATTTAACTAACTATTTAATCACTGTAACAATTTTCCCTTAAAAGAACTAGGAATACTCCCACGAGAATAGGTTGGCAATTTCTTTGATTCTATTCGGCAACACTGTCAGAGGGTTATCAAAATAAGTAAACACAAGGATTGAGGTTAAGTAGATTGTATAATGGGCTTTCTTTATCTGCTGACAGTTTAAATGGAGGAAATTATTAATCATTAATATTAATTAACATTCCTAAGCAAAACAGTAAGTTAGGTTAAAAAACAAAATATGGTTTTTATTTTAAAATTGAAGTTGAATAGAAAAATGGAGTTATGCAAGTTTAGAAATCATCATCATTCTTGCAAATAAAATTGATAAATATAAAAGAACAATATAGTTTCCGACGTCTGAGCTCAGGGTGTCGTCTACACTGGGAAAAAATTATTATGAATATCAATTGTTAAGTTACCTATATAAGAAACATGGTATTATTTTAAATACAAACAAATTATTATTTATATTATAGTCGAACCTGGTCAATAGGCTGTGGCCAATAACCGACCTTTAAATTAGCTTTGACAACGACTAAATATTTAGTTAGGCCTCCCCAGCACTAAACCAAGGTCGACTACAAATTACTAACTTGATATTGTAAAAATTTTGTCATAAGCGCCGTCACATCTCTTGATTACACCAATGTAAGAACCAACATCACCTGGCTGTTCTAATCAGTCACAGCATACAACCACACAGAGAAAGACACAACTTCTTGTACATTCAAACGCAGAACCCACCTGGAGAACCCTGGAAAAGAAAAAGGACACCTTCAGTTTTCCAGTGGTGTACTGATAATTCGGGATTTAACAACTCGAAACACACTGAATATTTCAGTGGTCGTGCCTGAACTATAAAGCCGCTTCATAAATAATTAAATAAAAAAACGTCAAGAAAACATTACTGATAAAAAAATTATATTTTCTTTTTTTCAAGACTCGGTTGGGGAAATTCACACTCACCTTCTGAAAGAAGGGTTCCCCACTCCAACGCAGTCTCATCCTACAGTCCGGTAGAGCGGACACATCACAGCCCTCGGCCTAGCACATTAGGCTAAAATGGGTCGTGCTACCATATACTGTAAATAAGAAAAACAATCTCAGCTTCACGCCCAATTAAGTTACAATTGACCAAAACCCCAAAAACTAAGATTTTTTCCCAAAAGAACCACGAGTACCCCTAACCTTAAAAAAAAATATGGCTTACCAATTCCACTGGTACTACCCATGTTTCAGCAGTAGCCGGGAGACAGATCGAACAGTTTTTAATAAAAAAAATCGGTCTTGCCCCTTTTTAAGGGCTGGAAAACGATCCCCTTTTACACGAGGGTGCTTCCAGAAAGACAAATGTCAAAAGAAAGGAAAGATGTCAAAAGAACGAAAGAACAGTCGACCAGTGACAACCAACCCGGGTTCCATCTCTGCACCAACCACAACTCGGACAGAACAAACCTCCTGAACTGGTTGCACCGAACAGTATTGTCAATCAGAACCAAGTTAATAGTTCCTCAAAATTCAAGAAAAATGTACTGTGCAACCAATGTACAACAATCAGCCCTTATTTGCTTCATAAGTCCGGATAATATAAACAATGTCCCAGCGTTCCAGATTCAGCACCGAACAGAATAAGTAATCCGTGAGCAGCCATACAACCAGAGAAATGTACCCAACCCGCAAAATGTGCTTGTGCAACCAACCAAAACACCGCGCGTGGTATTACAGCCTCACTTTTCCATAGGTAAATAAAATCGAATTAAGTACACGGTTTTCTAATTTTTCAACTAATAAAAAGGTGTTTTATAGGCCGGCAGTCAGTGATACAATTTGTAAAAATGCCCATCTTAAATCACAACAGAACCTGTCTAACAGTGCGCGAAACATGGATTGATTTACATAAACTTAAGGTAGGTTTATAGAATTTAAAGTAGATTTATAAAAAGAATGTTGATTACTAACCACAATTGTTAGTGTGAAACTACACGGTGTCTTAAGGATAATTTCACACGTAACAATCCCCCCCTTGCTTCAAAATGGTTAACCCCAAGGGTTAAACATATCTAGTTATCATTCGACAGCTTAAGATCCTTCGAGTGCCAAGAACCTGGAAGAACACTACCATCCAATTCCTTCAATACATACGTCCACGGCGACAGTTTCTGGTGAATCACATAGGGACCTACAAAAGGTGGAGCCAACTTATGAGAGAAATACTTAGCAGCATTGGATTGCACAAAATTCTTCTTCCACACCTTTTGACCCACAGAATATTCTTCCGAGCGTTTACGCAGATTATACTTCTCTACACTCTTACGACCCGCTACTTCTAGACGTTTCTTGGTTTCGGCAAACATCTCTCGAAACAGTAAATTTCTTGTAATCCCAGAATCTTGAACACCAGACTCAACACCTAACAATTCCTCATTCCGATAGTCCTCACCAGACAAACACATGTTCCTTCCAAAGTTCATAAAGTAGGGAGTCACTCTTGTAGTCTCATGTACAGAAGTCCGAATGGCACAAGCCAAACGATGAACGTGTTGGTCCCAAATGCGGTGGTTATCCTTGACGTACATACGAATCATGATTTTGATCTGGCGGTTTTGTCTTTCAGTTGGGTTAGCCCTTGGGTGGTAGAAGGCATTAAATCTGAGATTAACATTATACGTCTCCGCCAATTTACGAAACTGACCACCCTTAAACTGACTACCGTTGTCTAAAATGATTTTCCTAGGAACCCCAAAAATCATAAAGACTTGTTCTTCAATTCGGTTAACCACAAGGTTCATTGACATCGAACGAAGGGGAAACACCAGTGTAAATTTACTGAGATTATCATATACTACTAGAAGAGCTGTATGTCCCTTTGTACTTCGAGGTAACGGACCCACAAGATCAACGGAAATGATCTCCCAAGGCCTACTAGGTTTCTCATTAGGAATCATATGATCGCGAGCCCCTTTAGGATCAACTTTGTGAGCAGCACACACAGTACAACGTCGAACATAAGACGCAACGTCTTGGCGCATCTTAGGCCAATAGTACTTTTCTGCCAAACGTTCATAGGTCTTATAGACTCCAGTATGACCGGATGTAGGAGGGTCATGGCCCGCAGACAGTGTTTTGTGTCGTTCCTCCTTCGGCAGTACTAGCTTCCAATTATCCCCTCGAGGCATTAAACTTGAGAATTCCTGTTTAATATATTTGTACAAGTTACCATCCTCTCCGATACGCCAATTAAGAAACTTCAAAGGTTTATCCATCACATTTTTAACCATCCTGTTATACCAGCGGTCCTTCTTATTCGGCTGAGGTGAAGAAATTTCACTACAAATTAGATCAATCATAGGAACAGCCCGTGATAACATATCAGGTACAATCAGGTCTTTGCCTTTACGGTGGATAATCTTATAGTCATACTGTTGTAGTTTTACTGACCAGCGTGCCAGGCGTCCAGAAGGATCCTTTAGGTTGTGTAACCATTTAAGAGCAAAGTGATCCGTAATAATCGTAAAAGGAAGTCCCTCAATATAAGGTCGAAGTTTTTCAATCGCCCATACCACTGCGAGACATTCACGTTCAGTGGTGCTAAAGTTTTGCTCTTGCCGAGTAAGAGAACGACTTAAATAACAAACCACTCGTTCACCACCTTCTGAATCAGGCTGAGTGAGAACCGCTCCAATCACATAACCACTAGCGTCGGTTTGTATAATAAAATCTTTGGAATAATCGGGACAATTCAAAATAGGTGCACTCACCAGTAACTCCTTAATTTTTCTAAAAGACTCCTCACACTCTGGTGTCCAACTAAATTTGTGATGCTTCTTCGTCAGCGCGGTTATTGGAGTCACTATTGAAGAGAACTCCGGAACAAAACGCCGATACCAACTAAAAGAACCCAATATTCTCCGTACTTCTTTAACAGTCCTGGGACGTGGTAACTCTAACATACTTTTAACTTTATCTGGGTCGACCTTCAACCCTCGGCTGGTAACTAAATAGCCCAGATACTTCATTTCAGGCTTACACCATTGACATTTCTCCCAACTGATAGTAATATTGGCCGCCATCAACCTACGGAAAACTTCGTCAAGGATTTGAATATGTTTTTCGAACGTCGAAGTTACGCAGACGACATCATCCAAGTAGACAAAGACGTGCGGCTCGAGGTCAGCACCCAGGACATTCTGAATAAGCCTTTGCCACGTTGCCGGAGCGTTATGAAGTCCAAATGGCATTCTTTTAAATTGGTACAAACCCCGGTGACAAATAAAAGCCGTAAGAGGCCGAGACTTCTCTTCTATCGGTACCTGCCAATAGGCGCTTTTAATGTCCAGACTTGAAAGATATTTGGCATTGTTTAGCTTGTCTAAGGTCTCGGTTACGAGAGGTAAAGGATAGTTATCTCTTTGTGTGACTGCGTTCAAGCGGCGATAGTCGACGCAAAATCTTGTTTTCCCAGTGTTTTTCTTTTGTACTACCACCACCGGAGACGCCCAGGGACTACTGCTAGGTTCTATCACACCTTGAGCCAGCATGGACTCAATCTCATCATCAATAACCTTTTGTATAACAGGAGAAACCCGATAAGGACGTTGTCGGATCGGCGCAGACTCAGTAAGGATACGATGTTCCACTCTATTAGTACGACCAAGTTGGGTACCCATCAAGGACTTATACGTATTAACCAAATCTTCCATTTGCGCAGATTGTAAGGGTGTCAACACCGTAAGGGTCTCGTTCTCGATACTAAAAATAGTGTCAGCATTCTCAGCAAAATGCCATTCGCTCTGCCTGAGGTCAGGAACTACCCCCATTACTTTCCAAAAATCAATACCCAAAATTAACAAGTGAGGTAACTCCGGAACCACAGAAACTTCAACAATACGCAATTTACCCTTCAGTGTGACCGGCAGGTCGATAACGCCTAAACTTTGTACACGCTGACCGTTGGCGACAGAACACGAACATTTTCTTGAAGTATCCAAGCGAAGCCCCAAGTTCTTGACGATCTCCCAACCCAAGCTACCAAGAAAAGTTTTGGACGCACCCGAATCCAGAAGCCCCAAAATCTTATGCCCCAGGACCTCAACTTCGAGATATGGTCGTTCATCATTACGAGCGTGATCTAAAATAAAGTCTAAAATCGGTGAAAATGAATTAGCCGGATCAGTATTGGCGACTTGACTCAAAGGCCGGCGACCTATGAGTGTCCTCTGACGTTTCCCGAACGATTACAGTTGGGACACCTATTTCTATAAACTCCGACAGCCTGACAGCCGTAACATTTAACTGGACTGCGAGAAAGACAACCAATTGCTTTATGACCAGGTTGGCCACATCTGAAACACGTTAGTGTGGTGCTACCCCGTGGAGCAGGAGGAGCGTTTCGTGGTGGTGTTCGTGTGCCACTTGTGCTTTGTCTAGATGTCGCCTCTACGGCATCGACTACGCCCTCTGTTTCTGAAAGGACTTCCACGTAAGCCAGATCAGGTTCAAGCATAAAACCCTTTCTGAGAGGCACGGTCGGTCGCTCTTGATTTCTGTCTTCTATCTTCCTACACAGCCTCTTAAGTTCCTCAAAGGTCGACACATCTCGAGAACCCAATCGTTTCTTGTACAAGCTACCGATATTACGCATTAAAATTTTAAGCTTGGCCTCTTCGGACACTTGGCAACGTAACCTCTTGAAATAGGTATTCATGATTGAGAGATATTCACCAATACACTCGGATGGTCCCTGCTTTCTGCGTTTAATTTCATCCAAAAGATCTTCCGCATGTGTGGAGGGCAAAAATTCTGTGCGAAATTCCTCCATCAGTTCATCCCACGTTTCTACAAGGCCTTGCTCAACGCATTCTTGATAGAACGAAAACGCTCTTAAATCAAATAAGTCGATCCCAGATCGAAAGAGTTCCTCCTTAGTCACGTTACGCGCAACGCGCAACTCCTCTACACGCTGGAAAAACGCAGTGAGCGACATCTTGCCGTCACCAGTATACTTGGTAAGACCCCATTTGTGAGGTGGCACTGAAGTAATCTGAGCTCTGGAGTTAAGTCTATAAGGTAATGGTGATGAAGTTCCTATTGGTCTAGGCTGGTGTCGAGCAGATGGCTCGTCTTGATCGGTGTCCTCATCAGAGTCCGGAGTTCGTCTTGTGCCGCTTCCTAAGACGGTCAAATCTGGTAGATCTACTGCTACCGCCTCCTTTTTGGTAGCGGACTTATTGTCCAACTGGGCCAAAAGATCTAAGGTCTGGGCCAGCAACAATCTTTTAAGCATTATAGACTCCTTGGTCCTGGCCTGTAAATTGTCGATTCGATTTAGGCAGTGGTTTAGTCTAGAATGTAAGGTTATATAGGTTACGGTTCTCCTGGAACCTGTAAAGGATTGGACCAAAAGTACCAACTTATCAAGCGTCGATGTGAGGACTCCGGTGTCCTCTTCAACCGAGAATGGGTAAGGGGGATAGCGCAAACTGTCATTGTTCACCTCTTGTTGCCTTATATATACCAGCCTAGTCTCCAGTTCAGTTTTAGTACCCACTGACTCTACTCCTCTAATGGCCAACTCGTATCCTATCTCCGAGACTTCAAGTCTCTTAATGTCAATTTTCCCATGCCAAGGATATGACATTGTAGTAACTTTTTAATCTTTCAAAAAAAACAATAACTAATCTATGTTAAGTAAGCGTACACTGCGCAAGTCTACTAATAACCACACTACGCTGGTCACAAAGTACACACTTCTCACTATAATAACTACTCGCACTATCTTACACTATATCAATTTAACAATTGGGCAAATAATCCCAATTACTCTAAATTGGATCTTTATTTTTTAAAAAAACCAAGACCTAATAAATTCGACGTGTCGTGCCCGCAAAACCGAACGGAACAGACAAAAACCGCGTTCGCGTTTACAAAAAAAACTAATAAATAACATCGTACAAGTGTCTCCTCTGTGTTTACCAAACCTCACTCTAACTGTGTGCCAAATAGAATTACCACCCTAGCTACAATTAAACTTTACCTGGCAACGGGCACCACTTAATCAGCACAACCAGCACCCACCCTGGTATTACAGCGACGTTCGCTGATTGCCCTTAAGCAGACTAATGAACCTTAATTAGCATTTAGTCTTAAAAAAAAATTGAAGAGAAAAAAAATGGAATAAGATTTTTAAAAAATAAGTAGGCGTGAACAACAGTACCCAATTCTGCGATATTAGGAAAAACAACCCAGTTATTAGCTTTAAATTATTCAAAAAAAACGACGGTCATCTAGTGTTATCTTCCAACAAAAAGCAACTAGTAAACAAATAACTTATCTAGCAAAAAAAAACTTATGTAATTTTAACATGCCCGTCAAACCTCCTATCAAGAATTGACAACTCCATGGGTCATAAGGCTGTAAACCTTTATGCACTCCAAGCCCATGCTAATTGTCGATTCGCAAGAGTCAGTTATGAGGATGGCTTTAGAAATACCTTAAAAAAATAAAAATTTCCCGGTACGAATCCCCAAAGATCATATAATATTTACCAAATATATATATGCTGCACTCAGTCTAAGGCGGATCCTCCATTTCGCGACTTCAAAAAAAGACAAAAAAAACAGAAGGAAAAAACTCAAGTTGAACAACACTAGTGACACCCGTTCTCAACCAAGCTTGGTTTGGACTTACTATGTCCTACGCCTAACTAGCTAACCTAACACGTTCTGACCTAACAAAAAAAAAATAAAATAGTTGTGCTTCTAAACAAAGCAGCTATCTCTTGTATTTAATTACTATGGAGCTGTAAAACTATCAAGTAATTCTAGGTACTGGTTAACCTGAACAAGCTTACATTATGACTGATAATTTAAAACAAACAAATTTTGTGTTTAAGGCCGGTATACCCGTAGGTCATATTTGGTATATGCTCTCCGAAGCCTACGCCGTACCCTTAGCCCCAAAAAAAAAAAAATTGTCCCCCTTTTTTTTTTAAAAAAAAGGAAAAAAACAAACAGGATTATAATTACTTAGTTTGACAGTTCCGAGGTAGCGCTGTTTAGAGAGGTATCGATGTTCAACCTCGGCTCTAGGTAATTTAGATTAAGGTTTTCCCAAATTCCTGAGCACAATAGGACCCACCTCTGACCCGAATTGTAACACATTGGAGAAGATGTTAGTCCCCAATTGTTACCACCAAAAAAAAATGAAATAAAAGAAAATGTTTGAAGCACAAAAACTATAAGTCTATCTTTAATTAGTCAACATTAGGAAAATACCGAGCAGCACCTTCACAAAAAAACAAATCTCTATATCCATTTAAACTACAGTCTTAACTTTCCACAGAAACATTGGCCTATTGTACAAAAATGTGTATTGATGATTTCGGTCACCTAACGTACCCTATGGTCTGGAAAAAAAAATTAAATTATAATGATTTTATTATTTTTTCTTTGTTGAAATATTTTCCAAAAACTCTTTCCATCCAAAACTTTCATTCAGTTGAAGTATTATTAATATGGGTCGACCTATTCGTGTCTTTAAAAAATAAAAAAAAAACCTACATAATAAAAAGTACTGAAAAATGCCAAAAAAACAAAAAAAAATCTTAGTCAGACATTTTTTTTTTTTGTGCAGCACATAAAAGAAATTATTGGCTGGCTTCTCAAACAAGGAGAAAAAAAAATATAGTTAATGAAAAAACTTTTTGTGGTTTTTCGATTTTTTTGAATGATTTCTTAAAGTTGAAGTAGTAACGATTTTCTTGGCTAACCATTGCCTTCTTAAAATCTAGAATAAAGCTAGCCTGTGTTCTCTTCACTGTAAGTTTCTTCACATGGTTAGTATTTTTCCGATAAGGTTAAAAGACCACAGTGTACCATTGAGTTTATAAAGGACCTTAAATTAACCAACTATGTTATCGTTTTTTAAGGCTTTTAAGTCCTAAAGATTAGAGAAATAAATGAAAATTGTCATTCCTCCGTTCCTGTTTCCCTTTCAGAGACTATATAGTAGTAATTATGGATTTTCCTAAGTTTGATATACTCAGTTTTTTCCCAACAAACAAAAAAAACAAGAGAAACCTAACCATCTATCTGCCCAATTAAATCAATTAATAACCTATATGGATAACTTAAGGGTATAAATTTTCCCTAGTAGTAGGTGTAGAGTTTAGCTATCAATTACCTAAAAGCCAAAACTCTAAAGTGATTCAGGTTTTTATAATACCTCTATTCAGAGCAAAAAAAAAATTATCATCCCTCATCGGATTCTAAAAAAAAACCATGAACCCTAAACCCTTTATTGTTATCCAAGCTATCCAACATTAGTTAAGCAAACCTATTCTATACCAAATCAAGGTTCAATAAAAAAAATGTGGGTGCTTACCGACCAAGTAGTACTTACTATCGAAACACATTTAAACCTATAGCCATAAACAGGGGTTTAATAAATCCCTAAAAGGTTCATACAGTCTGATGCCAAAAATATCCAAACAGTCCTGCGGACTAACACTTTTACACTAAACCACTTAATCAGACCTGCACTTGTGACTCATCATTTTTTTTAATCCCTTCTGACCAAGGTACATGGAATCCCTCCTGGATTCTTCTTTAAAAAAAAATGGAGCCACCCCCCTTGTTTCGCACCAAAAAAAAGTTAAAACATAAAAAAAAAATGTAAGGGAATCTGAGGTTCCTATAAATACCTACTTCACGAAACTAGCTCTAGGTTTTATTTTTTTTTTAAAGTCCAGTTAGTAACTAGTTTATGCCCTTAATTCAAAGCTCACTGCTATTTCTCAGGTAGTTTGACTCTGGTGAAAATCAAATGTTTGGTAAAAAAAAATATTTTTCCCAATAAAGTTAGAAGACAGGGAAGTACAGCCAGTCATATGTCCTAAGTTTTTACTGAGTGTGTCTGTCTGTCAAGTTTTATTACTTATTATTCGGATCCTAAAAACAACAAAAAATTGAAAAAAAAACTGTCTAGTTTGTCAGTAGCCACCTTCCACTTCTCCTATTTCAACTTGTAATCGAACTAAGCTAATTAGGTTAAAAAAAAACCATGTACCACTTTATTGCATAAACCAGCCACCATAAGACCATAAAAAAAAAGTTGTCAAATTAAAAATATCAACATTTTTCCTTAACTAAAAGCAACTGCACTAGGTGGTCAATATTTAATCGAAAACACCATTAAAATTTTATAAATACCAACTTCTCCCTTTTGTGTAGTTGTTACTAGGATTCCTGTTCTCTTTATTATAGAAAAAACAAGGAAACAAAAGTTAGTTGGGTGATGCCAACTCATGTTGCTTATCTACAAAAACCCTGGCCCTTTACGTTGGGTGCCAAATCTGTTGCGTATCTACAAAAACTCGGGCCCTTTACGTTGGGCGCCAAATCTGTTGCGGCCCTAATTTTTTGTGTACATCACCCTTGTTTCTATTGATATATATTTTCAAAATAAATTCTAGTATATATCCAAGACCCTAACAAAATCGACAAGTTGCAATAAACAACGCCGGTCCCACCTGCCGCCAGCTTTTTTACGTTTAACAGCCGGAAGGTCATGGGTTCAAGTCCAGAAAAACCTAAATTAGGAAAAACCAGGGGCGCCACGTATTTGTTAAGGTGGGGGACGTCGGGTGTTAAATTTTTGTTATAGATTTTGTTCACAGAATAACAATCCCAAATACGAACTAATTACTACTCTATTTAGGAAACTGAATACTTCAATTTAACTAACTATTTAATCACTGTAACAATTTTCCCTTAAAAGAACTAGGAATACTCCCACGAGAATAGGTTGGCAATTTCTTTGATTCTATTCGGCAACACTGTCAGAGGGTTATCAAAATAAGTAAACACAAGGATTGAGGTTAAGTAGATTGTATAATGGGCTTTCTTTATCTGCTGACAGTTTAAATGGAGGAAATTATTAATCATTAATATTAATTAACATTCCTAAGCAAAACAGTAAGTTAGGTTAAAAAACAAAATATGGTTTTTATTTTAAAATTGAGGTTGAATAGAAAAATGGAGTTATGCAAGTTTAGAAATCATCATCATTCTTGCAAATAAAATTGATAAATATAAAAGAACAATATAGCTTCCGACGTCTGAGCTCAGGGTGTCGTCTACACTGGGAAAAAATTATTATGAATATCAATTGTTAAGTTACCTATATAAGAAACATGGTATTATTTTAAATACAAACAAATTATTATTTATATTATAGTCGAACCTGGTCAATAGGCTGTGGCCAATAACCGACCTTTAAATTAGCTTTGACAACGACTAAATATTTAGTTAGGCCTCCCCAGCACTAAACCAAGGTCGACTACAAATTACTAACTTGATATTGTAAAAATTTTGTCATAAGCGCCGTCACATCTCTTGATTACACCAATGTAAGAACCAACATCACCTGGCTGTTCTAATCAGTCACAGCATACAACCACACAGAGAAAGACACAACTTCTTGTACATTCAAACGCAGAACCCACCTGGAGAACCCTGGAAAAGAAAAAGGACACCTTCAGTTTTCCAGTGGTGTACTGATAATTCGGGATTTAACAACTCGAAACACACTGAATATTTCAGTGGTCGTGCCTGAACTATAAAGCCGCTTCATAAATAATTAAATAAAAAAACGTCAAGAAAACATTACTGATAAAAAAATTATATTTTCTTTTTTTTCAAGACTCAGTTGGGGAAATTCACACTCACCTTCTGAAAGAAGGGTTCCCCACTCCAACGCAGTCTCATCCTACAGTCCGGTAGAGCGGACACATCACAGCCCTCGGCCTAGCACATTAGGCTAAAATGGGTCGTGCTACCATATACTGTAAATAAGAAAAACAATCTCAGCTTCACGCCCAATTAAGTTACAATTGACCAAAACCCCAAAAACTAAGATTTTTTCCCAAAAGAACCACGAGTACCCCTAACCTTAAAAAAAAATATGGCTTACCAATTCCACTGGTACTACCCATGTTTCAGCAGTAGCCGGGAGACAGATCGAACAGTTTTTAATAAAAAAAATCGGTCTTGCCCCTTTTTAAGGGCTGGAAAACGATCCCCTTTTACACGAGGGTGCTTCCAGAAAGACAAATGTCAAAAGAAAGGAAAGATGTCAAAAGAACGAAAGAACAGTCGACCAGTGACAACCAACCCGGGTTCCATCTCTGCACCAACCACAACTCGGACAGAACAAACCTCCTGAACTGGTTGCACCGAACAGTATTGTCAATCAGAACCAAGTTAATAGTTCCTCAAAATTCAAGAAAAATGTACTGTGCAACCAATGTACAACAATCAGCCCTTATTTGCTTCATAAGTCCGGATAATATAAACAATGTCCCAGCGTTCCAGATTCAGCACCGAGCAGAATAAGTAATCCGTGAGCAGCCATACAACCAGAGAAATGTACCCAACCCGCAAAATGTGCTTGTGCAACCAACCAAAACACCGCGCGTGGTATTACAGCCTCACTTTTCCATAGGTAAATAAAATCGAATTAAGTACACGGTTTTCTAATTTTTCAACTAATAAAAAGGTGTTTTATAGGCCGGCCGTCAGTGATACAATTTGTAAAAATGCCCATCTTAAATCACAACAGAACCTGTCTAACAGTGCGCGAAACATGGATTGATTTACATAAACTTAAGGTAGGTTTATAGAATTTAAAGTAGATTTATAAAAAGAATGTTGATTACTAACCACAATTGTTAGTGTGAAACTACACGGTGTCTTAAGGATAATTTCACACGTAACAATGGTTTATAATGACAGCTGGACGAGAGGCGTTCTTTTGTGACCCTCCTATGGTCACGTGATATTTCCGCGTCCGGGCCGGTCTTTCTTGTGGGCTGCGTCCCAGGCTGCTTCCTTCATATCTTAACAGTGGAAACGAAAAATTTTAAAAGATCAGTTGAATGGCTTGGTCGAGTTCAATACAAAACAAACCTTAAAAAATAACGGTAACAATAAAGGACGGCTTCCGTAAGTACCAGACGCCGTTACCGTACATAACAAAGAAGAAGTGAGAAGCTGCTAGTGCACAGACTCAGTAATAAGAATAACGGTAACAAAGTGTAAAATACGCGACCCAAAATGTCTTTATTATTTAATATTCTTAAAATGTCTTACTATGATGCCTTTTAGAAGAAAATCATTTTTTTGAAACTACAGGGTAAATTCTGAAGGCCAAAAAGTTATTTTTTTCAGGCTGCACCGGAAATAATGGTACAGAGAAAAACTGTAGTTTCCTAAGGTAAAAATATTATGATTTGGGACAGGTTTTAAAAAATCCACGATTTTAATGAAATTCTCGAGGAGGAATTCGCAGGTGACAATCACTGTACTTTTTTCTTTGGGAATCACATGGGAACCATATGGGAATCAACTGGGAATTGCTCGAAATCACTGGAAATCACCTGGGAATCACTGGCAATCACCTGGGAATCACTGGGAATCATTGGCATTTTAAGGTTATGAACACATAGATATTGTATTTTACTGCTACAATCTATTCTAGCTGTTCGTAGTTTTTAGTGTTTGTGCTTAAATCTTAAAATATTTTGTGAACGGTAAGTAATGGAACATATTATATATAAATAACGAACTAAATTAGAAGATAAAATAAAAAGAAAAATATAATTTCCGATCATTTCATGCCAAAATTCAATTTAATGTAGGTATCCTTCAGCAGACTTGTGGGAAAAGGAAACAGACAATACTTTTAAATAAATTTAATATAAAATAAGTTTTATTTTAATCGCAATATTGTATATTTTTTAGATTTTTGGTAGTCATAAAAAAATGTTGTGAAATTAATTTTTCTTCAGGCTCGTATTCACAAACAGTTTCAGAATTTTCCAGATTATTTTCTGCCTTTCCTGAAATTCTTTTAACTTTTCCAGCGCATTTCAAAATTTTCCCATATATATCCTAAACATTTCCAGAGGTTTCCAGATTTTTCCTGGACATTTTCCCAAAAATTTTCAGACGTTTCCTGAACTTTTCCAGAGTTTTCCATATTTTTCGTGAACATTTTTAGACTTTTTCATAACAATTTCAGATTTTTAGGACACTTTCAGACTTTCCATAGTTTTTCTAAACTTTTTCTGAGTATTCCATAATTTTCCTTAACATTTCCTATCATTTTCAAACTTCCAGAAATTTTCCAATTTCTTGCAGGGTATTTCCAGACATTTCCATACTTTTTCTAAAACTACTCTAGAACTTTTTCTAAAAAAATTCATTTTTTATACTATTCCTGAACATTTCCAGATTTTTCCTGAACATTTCCAGAGTTTTTCAGAATATTTCCCGAGTTTTTCAAGATTTCTCCTGGAGATTTCCAGAATATTTTCCATACTTATTCTGAATATTTCCAGGGTTTTCCAGAACATTTTATGAGTTTTCTAGACTTTTTCTAAACATTCCCAGACTTTTTCTAAACTTTAGCATAGTCTTCCTGAGTTTTTCAGGCTTTTGCCAAACATTTACAGACTTTTCCTAAAATGTTCCAATTTTTTTCTGAACATTTCTGGACTATTCCTGACTTGTCCAGAGTTGCCCTGAACATTTTCAGAGTTTTCTAGAGATTTCCAAAACATTTACCGCGTGTTCCCGAATTTTCCTAAACCGAGGGAGAATTCGCTCGTGGTAATCACTGTACCTTTTTTCTGGGAATCATATAAGAATCACTGGAAATTAACTGGGAATCGCTGGGAATCACTGGTAATCATCGGGAATACTTTTAAAAATGGAAATCACTGTACCTGTTTTGGGGTAGCCAATTCCCCCTCGGAAATTCTAATATGTTGTAGATCTCGGTCTCCTGATCAAAAGTTCTTATGGGCTCAAAGATATCCTATGACTGGTTTTCAAGATACAGTGGCCGACATGGGGCTCTGCAACATTGAAATAAATTGAAATTCTTTTATAAAACTCAAACTTTAACACAAAAAAAGTTATAAAAATGATTGAATCTTATTTTTAATGACCATGCTAGATGTCACGCGACAATTTTTACCTACAAGGGGTGCTCAAAAAGTACAATATTTCTATTTATTTCATACTATTATTTAAACAAATGTATCCACTAGCACACTTCACGCTATATCAGCTTCGAAAACAGATTTTGTGAATACCTCAGAAATGGAAGATCTTACGATGTTGTTAGTAATAATATAAATTATTTAAAAAAACGTTCTACTACATATTGATGCGAGGCTCCGTTAAAATGTTAGCATATTTTTAATCTTTAAACTGTTAAAAAATTGTCAGTGTTGTAAACTGTTTTTCCTAATAAATTCATTTAATAAAAAGCGGTTTAGCGATTTAGAAGCTATCGTGTGCCGGATAGATATACACACACACACACACATACAGACGATATTACTAAGATAGGTCAATATACACCCAAATAACACGTTTAAGGCCTAGGAAGGTAAAAAAACGAAAATTCACTAGAACAAAGTTGATTGGCTTTCAGGGGGGTGTTTATTCAGTATTTTGCAAAATGAAAGTGAGCTGGGTATTTTATGAAAACAGTTGTTACCATGGAGATGCAAAAACCGCATAATTTAAACGTTAAAATTGTGTGTAGATTTGGAGTGTGCGTGCTTATGGGCTAGGAACGTATCAGATCCATTATGTATCCATTTATTTAAATACAGTAGTAGTAGTAGTAGTAGTGGTGGGGTTGACCCGCAGGTCTGACAAGTAGGCCAGAGTAGGCCCTTTTTGCCATGACCCAAGTCTGTCCCTTAACCCACTTTCTGCACTTTCCTTTGATGGTCGGGTAACTCATTGGGCCTTCCTGTTCTCTTTACAAAGTCAAGTAAGTCTGCCCATTTGAGCATGTGCAGTTCTTCCTCGCTCCGAGTGCCTGTTGTCTCATGGCCTTGCGTAGGCCTCGCATTCTGTCACGAGGTGTCTTGATGTCTCTTCCTGTCCACAGGCTGGGCAGGTAGGGTCATTCTCGATTCCTATACGTGTCATGTGCCTCCTCAACCGGTTATGTCCGGTTAGAGTACCCATCAGCAGTCCGAGGTTTTTTCGTGTCATTCCCAGCATCCATCTAAATTTAAATACAAGAATTAATAAAATACGAAGGTGGTAGACGCTTTTTACTTATTGGGCGTCGACCGGTGAGATACCACCATGCCAGAACTGAGTAGCGCTAAGTGGTATCGCCACGTTCCGCTACTGCGCTGGCAGTCCGGTTCCAACAACGAGTAACAGATAGCATGATGGCGCCTCCGGGATCAAAATATTCCGGAGGCAAAATACCCGACCACTCGGATCTCCGGGTGTCGGGTGATCCGGGGGTCCTTCATGCAAAGATATTAAAAGAAGACCAAAAACTCAACTCAGAATTGATTTTAGCAATATAAGAGGATTAAGTACCAACATGAATTCAGTTCACCAACATCTTGAAGAACAAAGACCTGACATCCTTGTTCTCACTGAAACTAAAATCAGTTCTGCAACACCTATTGTGAACTATCTTTATCCCGGCTATGACCTACACCACCGATTTCGACATAATTTTGGGATCTGTGTGTACATTAAAAATGACCTTTCATGTCATCGAGAGGAGAAGCTAGAACCAGCGAACCTCGATATCATATGGCTGAAATTCACCTCAAAGTCATCGACCAAGTTCATTTGCTGCCTCTACCGACCGCCAAGTAACATCGAGTATCAAAACTTTTTTGCGACATTATCCGAAAACTGTGATAGTATACAGTCTAACTAACCACATGCGGAAATTGTTTTTTTAGACGATTTCAACGTCAATAATATACCCTGGCTAAAACACCTCAACAAAACAGATAATGAAGGCAGGGAAGCAGAAGCTTTCGCCATAAGTTGTGGTCTAACGCAGCTTGTCGAGGAACCTACCCGTATCTCAGAAAGGGGTGAATTTGCAGCGCTTTTAGACTTGTTCCTAACTACAAATCCTGACTTGTACACAATTCAAGTAGATCCCCCACTTGGTTCATCCGATCATAAACTTATAAGAACAAAGTGCGAAATGTTCATACCGCCAAGCCAACAATCACTTCCTCGTAAAATGTGGCACTATAAATCGGCAAAATGGAATGACCTTAAACAGGTTTACCTGGATTTTCCATGGCAAGAGGTTTGCTTTAAAACAGCTGATCCCACTATTTGCTGTATTGAAATAACAAAAGTAATCTTATCTGGAATGGATGCATATATCCCACATACAATAAAACGCAGAGCCAATGCAAAACCTTGGTTCAACAGCCAGTGTCAAACGGCTGTACAGAAAAAACACAGAGCATATAACCTTTGGAAACGACAACAAACCGCTCAAAACCACGCAGAATTTATAGAAGTCAGAAATAGAATAAAAAACAGGTTGCTGAATTGTCCAAGTAGTTCTAGGTCCTTTTGGTGTCTTGCAAAAGCCGTTGGATCAAACTTCACCAAGTCATCCATACCACCACTTACAGATAAAAATACTCACTTATCCACAACATCAGAGGAAAAAGCCAATATGCTGGCCAAAATCTTTTCCTCCAACTCAAACCTAACAGTGCCAAATGGAAAAACTCCACCGTTCATTGAAAGGGTTTCCCACAGTATGCCAGAGGTACCCTTTTGTCACAGAGAAATACGAAAATCCCTTAAAAAGTTGGATACAAACAAAGCAATGGATCCAGATGGCATTTCCGCGATAGTACTCAAAAATTGTGCTGGCGAACTCACCCCAACTTTCGCAAAATTATTCAATTTATCTTATAGGCAAGGAGTATACCCATCATCATGGAAGTCTGCCGCAGTACAACCCATTCCGAAGAAAGGAAAAAAAACAGATCCGTTAAACTATAGACCAATTGTTCTACTTCCGGTGATATCAAAAGTAATGGAAAGAGTTGTGAACAATCACCTAACCAAGTACTTGGAAAAGTACAAAATTATCAACGACAAGCAATACGGATTTCGAAAATATAGGTCAACTGGCGATTTACTTACATACGTCACTCACTTATGGCAAAAAGCGATTGAGTTGCGAGGTGAAACAAGAACAATTGCCTTAGATATATCTAAAGCATTCGATAAAGTCTGGCATGAAAATCTGCTCAACAAGCTCAAAGCAACGGGATTGTCGCCGAGACTTTGCACTTGGTTTATAAGTGACCTTAAGGATAGATCCATTTATGTTGCACTGGATGGCCGGAACTCCAACTCTTACCAAATAAATGCTGGTGTGCCACAGGGAGTAATCCTTTCGCCAACACTTTTTCTGATTTACATAAATGACCTCATAGATAAAACAGTAAATCCACTTTATTGCTTTGCAGATGATGGCAATGTAGTCTCCTCAGTCATACCACCCACATGTCTCTCCGCACGTGAATTCCATTACCTTAGACTAACTGAAATATCACAGATAAATAACGACTTGGAGATAATAGAGGACTGGGGCAACAAAAACCTTGTACAGTTCAACGCGCAGAAAACCCAAGCAGCCCTGTTTTCAAAAAAGACCAGCATCGGTGAGCCAAACATCATGCTATCTGGAAGTGCTGTCGCATTGCAGAGCCAGTTGAACATCTTAGGAGTCACTGCAGAGACCAACATGTCTTGGCACAGTCACGTGGCAGATATAGCTAAAAGGGCGTCCCAAAAGCTTGGGGTGCTATTTTGTACAAGACATCTGTATACACCAAGCCAACTGCTGACACTCTACAAAGCCCAGATTCGACCAACTATGGAATACTGCTCACATATATAGAGTGCGGCACCCAAATATACCTTAATGCTTTTGAACACCGTGCAAAAACGAGCTATCAAGCTGATCAATGACCCCGCACTTACCCGTAGCTTGGATAGTCTCGAACATCGAAGAACTGTGAGTAATCTATCTCTCTTCTACAGGTATTATCACGGAAAATGCTCTGAAGAGTTGGCACGTATGATCCCCCCGGGAGTAGCACCTACTAGGCGAACACATCAAACAGACGGTAACCATCAATTTATTGTCAAAATAGAGGCACCAAGAACTTCATTATATCAGAATTCATACTTCTGGAGAACAGCTGCCGCGCCTTTTTTATCAATAAAAAACTTGGCACATGCGTACGGCAGCTTATCAGTCATTTTGAGAGCATTTAGGCGTGGATAAGGAGATTTATTTTATTTAGGAAACTAAACATTTATTTAACCCTTTTAATTAATGTAGCAGCTTTACCCTTTGAGCGCCACCCAATTTTTTTTACTTTATGAATTTTTATTTAATTAATAAAATTAGGAAACTTAATCAAATTAGATTATTGTTGGTAATACTCCACGTTTTAAAATATAACAACATTTGAAGATATCTATGCCCATCTCTCATAAAAATTAATTATTAAGAAATAACCGTTTACAAAAAAATAACATCAATAAATTTGGTTTTTTTTTAACATTTTTTATTCTCCTGTATTCCTGTCCTGTACAAGTATTTTCCTATTTAATTTATTCAATTAAATCTGAAAAATAAACATAGCAGTGGCTATGTAAAGCATTGCTAATAAATATGTTATAAAGAAAATGTCTTTTCTTTAAATCGCCGAGGAAAAAATCATGATTTTTTCTTACAAACCTGGGCGCAAAATATGAATTAAATTCATTAATAATATTCTACAAAACCTTAATTAAGGAAAACCCGAATTTAAGATTTTCATTAAATGAAATAAAAATTGTATACTTAAAATTAAAAAACCTGTGATTGGTCATCCTTGGCATCAGAAAAGGCAACTACGTAATTACCATATCTGGATACGTAGCATAACTACTAGTAGATGAAAACGTCACGCAGAACATCACGCAGAACATTGTCGACTTATAGGTAGCACTGTAGGTTGTACCGTAGGAAGACCGTAGGATCATAGCACCGTAGGACCATAGCACCGTAGGATCGTAGAAGGACCCTATATTCGAGAGCAATTTTTTTTTTAGTCTCTCATATTTATTTATTTTAGAATGTTAGTAGTTATATTTTATTATTTAATTTAATAACCTTTTTATTAGCTTATCTTTTTCTATAAAGAATTAATATTTTTAGTTTTTTTTTTATTATCTTTCAACCAGAGTGAATATCTTATTTTTATCAAAAATTTTCTTTATTGGTTTTTTTTTAACGCAGAATTAAATTTTATTCATAATTTAAAAGAATTTATTTTAATTTTTTATTTTTTTAACTCACCTCTATTTTGAGGGAATATCCAAAAAAATGACAGCCATCTCAACATCCTCAAAACGCAGCCAATCTGAGTGTAGACCAAAAATATACATCAGCCATCGTGGAAGAACAAATGGCGAAGGGATTGAGCCCTTAAAAAAAACGAAACCTTAAGTGATGGCTCGAATATTTTGAGATTTGATTTGAGGTACATGACTCATCAGATGGAAATAAAATATAAAGAAACTTACGGTTTTCAAAAATTAGATCCAGGAAATCCTCAACACTCCAAACTCAAACACCACAAGAAATTTTAATAAAAAATTGGCGACTTTTCGCATTAGCTCAAAGTTTCACTTCACGCCATACGAAAAAGTGATCGCCCCGAATCGAAAATCTGCTGAAAATTCCTGCTTGCACAAAGCAAAGGTGGGATGAACCAGCAACTCGCCAACGAAACTCTGTAAAGCGGTCAGCGGTTGATTTCACTGTTTTGGGTATTGATTTGTTTGGTCCACTACAAACATTCGATGCGCTATAGAACTGCTGAATACCAATATCGCACGGAGTTGTATGATATTAAAATAGGTACCTACTACGTGTTTAATTAAAACTGTTCAAACTTTTAATTACCAAGAAAGATTACTATATACATAGGCAAAAGAACCTGTAGCATTTACAAACTTAAAATATGAAAAATAAAATGCTACACTGCACCCCCCCTAAAAAAAAATATTTTGGCTGGATTAATATCAAGGCAAAATATTTGACTCAACAGTTTGGAAATCATACTTAATTTCTGTTCTTGAAGAAGCAGTAAATTATAATTCTTCAGAATACTTTCTACATGAAATCTAACATATATAAATAGCATTTTGGTTATAGTATTTACTTATGTAACCTTAAGAAAACTAAATATTTATAACGATTTAGCATGATATAATTTGTTTTTTATTTATTCAGCATGGAGGCGATAACTAACGTGTATCAAACGTCCAAAGGACTCACAATCGGTATGTCAAAATCAGTTAATTCAAAATAGGTAGGTCTAATCCACGCTTAAATATCAAGTAAAATCATCAAGAATTTATTATAATACCTATATGTATAAAAGTTTTATTGGTTTGGTTGCCACCTTGTTCAATCATTTAATTTAAACTATTGTGCACTTTTTTATTTATTTACATTTAGAGAATTCTCACATATAAATCTAACCTAAATCTAATTTTCATCTTCATCGTTAGAAGATTCTTCAGATTCTTCTTCACTAGATGACAGGGAATATTCATGAAATGGTTTTAGGTCTTTAATATGCCAAACTCCAGCATAACTACCATTTTCATGTTGTTCTAAATCGTAAGTAAGGCCACTGCCTCTCTTATTTTTAACTATACACAAAACATACTTAGGAGCTAACTTTGCGGCAAATTTATCAACTGCTTTAGAGAGTACTTTGTTTCTTTTCCAGACACGGTCACCGACCTCAAAGGTAACACCTCTTTTTCGCAAATTGTATGCCTTCGCATTGCGCTCGTACGCCTTATGCAACTTATCCCTAACCTCTATATACACATCATTCATACCTCCTAAATTTTCCACATATTTATCTCTATCTCCAGGTATGATAACAGAATTTTTCTTAAATTTACTATACACATCACCAGTTAAAGGAATGTGTCGTCCAAAATTCAAGAAAGCTGGTGTATAACCAGTAACTTCATGTTTGCTAACATTTATGGATTGGCGAATTTTCGCTATTTCTTTATCCCAATTATCATGTTTATCAATATAACATCTTATAGTTTGTCCCACTGTCTTATTATTTCTCTCAACATGATTAACCTGAGGAGTATAAAGAGCTGTATACCAAAGACGTTCAATTTTATACTTTTCACACAATAACTGAAAGGATTTTGATCTAAATTGAACACCATTATCGCAAATTAAAATATTTGGTACTCCATATACTAGGAAAACTTCATTTTCTAAAATCTTTTCAATTTTTGGACCTTTAGAGTCTCTTAAGGGAAATGTAAGTGTATACTTGCTAAAAAAGTCTGAGATAACTAAAAGAAAGGTGTTTCCTAATTTACTTCTAGGTAAAGGACCAACTAAATCTATGCAAAGACATTCAAATGGATAATTTACATTTTTTTCTTTTCCAAAAAAACCCATTCTAGCGGTATTTGAATGTTTTTGTGCATTGCACGTTCTGCATGATTTACAATATCTTAGGATATCTCGCCTCATCTTGGGCCAGTAGAAATGTTCCTGTACTCGATTAATAGTTTTAAAATAGCCAAAATGTCCAGATGTTGGAGGATCGTGACATGACCTTATTACGTCAAGACGTTGTGGTTTGGGAACTAAATACTTCCAGTCTGGTAAAATGGTTTGAACTGGACACTTAGTCGGAATGAACTTATATACTAAATCTTGTTCTACCTTCCACTGTGGATATTTGTCAGGATCTTCAATAATCCTTGAACGTAAATCAGAATACCAAGAATCAACTTTCTCAACAATAAAGCCACCTCTGGGACTTCATCATTACCATGCATTCTGGATAACGCATCTGGTACGACATTATCAGAACCTTTACGAAGAACAAGATCAAAGTTATGTTCTCTTAACTTCACACTCCATCTAGCTAATTTCCCAGTAGCATTTTTCATATTTGATAACCACAATAATGAGTAACAGTCCGTAATAACAGTAAATTTCTTAGAACCCTCAATATAACAACGAAAACGATCTATGCTAAATATCACAGCCAAACATTCCTTTTCGACAGTACTATAGTTACGTTCAGTTCTAGATAGACTTCTGCTAGCATAAGCAATCACTCTCTCAGAACCATCGATCTCTTGAGTCAAAACTCCACCCAAGCCTGTATTAGATGCATCACACTGAATAGTAAACTTTTTCTCAAAGTCAGGTTGACACAAAATAGGAGCTGAAACAAGTAACTGCTTGATCTTAATAAATGAATCTTTGGCAGCATCAGTCCAAGTAATTGGTTGATTTTTCTTTTTGCCTTTAAGAAGATCGTTGATAGGTGACATAAGAGTCGCAAAGTCCTTTATAAAACGCCGATACCAGCTACAAAGACCTGTAAAACGCTTGATTTCTGTAGTAGTCTTCGGACGTGGATAGTTCACCATCGAATCAACTTTCTGTGGATCGGTTCTTAAAGAATTAAAGCCTACTATAAAACCAAGGAACTTTAAAGAGGTTTTGAAGTATTCACATTTTCCCATGTTTATAGTAAGATTAGCAGTTTCTAATTTACGTTTTACATCAGAAAGTAGCTTTAAATGTGACTCAAAATCACTAGAAACTAAAAGTAAATCATCAAGATACTTAAAGACACTGTTGCCAAACTCTGGACCAAAGATTTCGTCAACTAATCTTTGTTGTGTCTGTGCAGCATTACATAAACCAAATGGAACCCGATTAAATTGGAATGAACCTCTTCCAATTACGGAGAATGCCGTTTTAGGTTTAGACTGATCATCGAGAGGAATTTGCCAGAATGCCTTACGCAAATCAATTGAAGAAATATATTTTGCATTTCTTAACAAACTTAAAATCTGATTTATATTTGGTAAAGGATATGAATCATGGACAGTAACTTCATTAGGCTCTACCATCAAAACATAGCCTAAACTCACCACTAGGCTTTTTAACTAATAATATTGGGCTACACCAAGGACTGTTTGATGGTTCTATAACCCCTAATTGTAACATTTCGTCAATTTCATCATTAAGTATTTTTTGCATATAAGGAGACATAGGATATGGACGTCTTCTAAAAGGTTTCGCATCCCCAGTATCAATATTTAACTTCATTAAGTGAGTACAGCCTAATCTTGACTTACTAGAAATATCCTGAAAGGAATCAATGACAGCCTGAGCCCTTGCGCGATCAATTTCATTAAAAGATTCCAAAGAAAATAAATTTTGGGCAAAATCGATATGCTTATATTCTGAAATAACGCTTAAATCGTTCTCATAAAGTTTGCTCTGAACATGCCAACTATTGTTTCGAAAATCTACAGAAATCTGGAATTTCCTCGCGAAATCACAACCAAAAATAAAAGAGTGAGCGACTGTAGGAACTGCCAGAGCTTTTACAATATTGCATGTTTGGCCAATACATATAGGTAAATCTACCTCGCCTTGAACAACTTGTCGAGAACCATCAGCTGTAGAAATATTACTCTGTATTGAGGGATGAATTTTTAAATTAAACTTCTTTAAAATTTCTATACCAGAAGATCCAATGCAAGAATTTGTTGCACCACTGTCAAAAAGTACAGTTATCTCCTGATCAAACAATTTAACTAAAATATAAGGTCTATTATCAAAAGGTTTATTTACAAATAGTGGAGATAAATTTGTAGTTTTATCCATACTAGACTTAAAAAAATTTGAAACATATTCTTTCCAATGTTTTCAATCTGAATCACAAAAATAACTTTTATTTAATATTTTACGCTGAGAATTTGTGACCACTGTAGTACTAAATGTGCGTCGGCCACGAAACCGCAATCTAGTATTTAGTTTTTTGAACAATTTACACAAGAACTAACCTTTTGTCCTGTCATTCCACATTTAAAACAAAATTGCTGACGTTGCTTTAAAGTACAATTCGTAAAAACATGATTGGGAAGACCACAGTTCCAACAAACAACCGATTTAGAATTATTGTTTTGCGTTTGTTCATTTACTCTTTCATTAGATGAAATGCCTCTACTATTACCAGATTGAGGAACCCTACTAGTACTCGCAACATTATTATCCACAACTTGATTTTGAGAAGAATTTAAATTTTGTCTATTTTTTGTAAAGTTATTAAATGGTTTTCTGTTATTTTGGTATTTATCAGGTAATTTTTGCTTAAAATTTGGTTTATTAAATTAATTTTTATTGTAATGAGATTGTTGTTGATTTTGATGAAACGATTTTTCACAAAAATCCTCGGCTGAATAGCTAGCAACATTAGAGATAGTTTTATCTTTAACAATACCTGATACATCTAACCTCCTACATAGATCTATCAACTCTTCAATTGAGCCGATATCTTTTAGAGCCAACTGACTAACATATTCAGGAATAAGATTTTGCTTAAGATACTTAATTTTTGTTACTTCACAAGGAGCACGAGTAAGACGTTTGAAAAGAGCATTCATATGTGCAACATAAATATGAACTGATTCACTATATTTTTGCCTTCTATGTTTAATTTTCTTCCAAATATCTTCGTCAGTTTCATCAGAAAGAAAATCTTTTTTTAGTCTTTCAATTAAAGATTCCCAATTATCAATATGAGCAATATCTTTCACACTCTTAAACCAAATAAATGCGTCTTCTACAAAAAATTCAACAGCTGAATTAAATAATTCTTCATTTGAGATTTTACGAGAGACAGCCAGTTCAATCACCCGCTCTAAAAATGTAAAAACCTGTTTTTTACTTCCATCAAATTTAACACCCCACTCTGCAATGGGAATGGATTTACCAGAACAACTTACCGCCGGAGCTTGTACGTTAATCACTGGAGGTGTCAATGTTCCTCGAGGTGGAGAAAGTGAACGTCGATTAAAAGGAATAGCTTGCTCAACTAAGTCATCTTCAAATCTCAAATAAGTAGCCCTAATCTCAGCTTTGAAATTCTCAACTTCTTCAGAATTACCTTTTTCTTCATCGTCAGTAACGGTAATGGTTACCTTAATTCGCTCGGTACGCTTCGCAACATGAGCAATACGCGACATAATTCTCAAATACGCATGATCCTCAATAGTACCTTCAAAATCTTGAATAGCCTCAGATATAGAGTTTAATGATTTATTTATATCGCGTTGTTCTATAACAAAAGAAATTTTAAATAATTTATCTACCCATGAGTCTGGTTTATCTTTCTCTTTCGCAAGAATCCTATTTAATGTTTTTCTTCGTTCGGTAAGCGATCGCGTGGTTCCTGTTTTTCTTATAGTTAATTCATAGTCAACTTCATAATCGAGTAAATGATTTGCACTTTTAATTGTGTAATCCATTTTAAAATTTAAAATTTATTTTTGTCTTAACCAAATTAAATTAATTAAAATTTTCCTCAAAATGTCCTACAACCTTGCACGTGATTAAAAATGTCAAAATAGAGAGTCCTACCAAGTCATTTGCCAAAACCTACTAAGTATTTAATCATGCCTATAAGCCGCAATAAAATGTTCCGATTAACGTAAAAATTATTCTTCTACGTATGTTCAAAATTAAAAAAATTTCATCAAAATGAAATTATTAAGTCGATAGAATTTTGAGACTTTGAAAAAAAAATTTCTGAAAAGTAAGGAGCGAAAATTTTTACAAGTGTCAAAATGAAAACTATTCTAAGTCCTGAAAATTTTGAGACTTCGAAAAATTTCTGAAAAGTAAGGAGCAAAAATTTTTACAAGTGTCAAAATGAAAATTATTCTAAGTCCAGAAAATTTTGAGACTTTGAAAATTTTCGACTAGAAATGAAATTTTTATAAGTATCAATGGACTTGTGAAAATTTCTAAACTGAACCAATCTAACTAAAAGTTTCTTTTTTTCTTTAAGTCTCACAAGACCTGTACAATTTTTAGAATTATGACACCCTAAACTGTTTATCCACTACCCACTTCTGTTTAATGCACAGGGGTTGAATTAGAAAACATTTGTACCACAGGAATACATTTATGTCTATAGGTAAAAATCTATTTATTGGGAGATAGGTAAGTATCTATAATTAAAAAAACAGCTGACTACAAAATAAACTTTAAAGTAGATGTTTTGTAATTTATTTTTAATTATTTCTTTTTAACATGAAAAAATATTATGCAAGTTAAGTTTTTTTTTTAAATTAATGTTAAGGTCCTAATTTCTCCGCCCCACGTTGGGCGCCAAACTTATGCCGCGCCTTTTTTATCAATAAAAAACTTGGCACATGCGTACGGCAGCTTATCAGTCATTTTGAGAGCATTTAGGCGTGGATAAGGAGATTTATTTTATTTAGGAAACTAAACATTTATTTAACCCTTTTAATTAATGTAGCAGCTTTACCCTTTGAGCGCCACCCAATTTTTTTTACTTTATGAATTTTTATTTAATTAATAAAATTAGGAAACTTAATTAAATTAGATTATTGTTGGTAATACTCCACGTTTTAAAATATAACAACATTTGAAGATATCTATGCCCATCTCTCATAAAAATTAATTATTAAGAAATAACCGTTTACAAAAAAATAACATCAATAAATTTGGTTTTTTTTTAACATTTTTTATTCTCCTGTATTCCTGTCCTGTACAAGTATTTTCCTATTTAATTTATTCAATTAAATCTGAAAAATAAACATAGCGGTGGCTATGTAAAGCATTGCTAATAAATATGTTATAAAGAAAATGTCTTTTCTTTAAATCGCCGAGGAAAAAATCATGATTTTTTCTTACAAACCTGGGCGCAAAATATGAATTAAATTCATTAATAATATTCTACAAAACCTTAATTAAGGAAAAACCGAATTTAAGATTTTCATTAAATGAAATAAAAATTGTATACTTAAAATTAAAAAACCTGTGATTGGTCATCCTTGGCATCAGAAAAGGCAACTACGTAATTACCATATCTGGATACGTAGCATAACTACTAGTAGATGAAAACGTCACGCAGAACATCACGCAGAACATTGTCGACTTATAGGTAGCACTGTAGGTTGTACCGTAGGAAGACCGTAGGATCATAGCACCGTAGGACCATAGCACCGTAGGATCGTAGAAGGACCCTATATTCGAGAGCAATTTTTTTTTAGTCTCTCATATTTATTTATTTTAGAATGTTAGTAGTTATATTTTATTATTTAATTTAATAACCTTTTTATTAGCTTATCTTTTTCTATAAAGAATTAATATTTTTAGTTTTTTTTTATTATCTTTCAACCAGAGTGAATATCTTATTTTTATCAAAAATTTTCTTTATTGGTTTTTTTTTTAACCCAGAATTAAATTTTATTCATAATTTAAAAGAATTTATTTTAATTTTTTATTTTTTTAACTCACCTCTATTTTGAGGGAATATCCAAAAAAATGACAGCCATCTCAACATCCTCAAAACGCAGCCAATCTGAGTGTAGACCAAAAATATACATCAGCCATCGTGGAAGAACAAATGGCGAAGGGATTGAGCCCTTAAAAAAAACGAAACCTTAAGGGATGGCTCGAATATTTTGAGATTTGATTTGAGGTACATGACTCATCAGATGGAAATAAAATATAAAGAAACTTACGGTTTTCAAAAATTAGATCCAGGAAATCCTCAACACTCCAAACTCAAACACCACAAGAAATTTTAATAAAAAATTGGCGACTTTTCGCATTAGCTCAAAGTTTCACTTCACGCCATACGAAAAAGTGATCGCCCCGAATCGAAAATCTGCTGAAAATTCCTGCTTGCACAAAGCAAAGGTGGGATGAACCAGCAACTCGCCAACGAAACTCTGTAAAGCGGTCAGCGGTTGATTTCACTGTTTTGGGTATTGATTTGTTTGGTCCACTACAAACATTCGATGCACTATAGAACTGCTGAATACCAATATCGCACGGAGTTGTATGATATTAAAATAGGTACCTACTACGTGTTTAATTAAAACTGTTCAAACTTTTAATTACCAAGAAAGATTACTATATACATAGGCAAAAGAACCTGTAGCATTTGCAAACTTAAAATATGAAAAATAAAATGCTACACAGCATCGCTGTGGAATAAACTCCCTGCGACAGTTTTCCCTGCAGGTTACAACCTGAACCGTTTCAAAACCAACACACACCAACATTTCCGCGCACTTGCCTCTTCTCGAGCGTGATAGGGCTCTCCTTGCGAGTGCGCATACCCGTAAAAAAAAAATATATATATTGTACTTTTTATGTATCTCCTGTACTGTGGTACCTGTAGCATGGTTGTCAAATATAAGAGTCAATTATTTTTATCACTTTTTTGTATTAAAGTTTAAGTTTTACAACCCGCCACTGTATCTCGAAAACCAGGATCGTTTTTAGTTTATAAGAACTTTTTATCAGGAGATCGAGACCTACAATGTACTAAAATATCGTCAAAATCGTGGATTTTGTAATATCCCATGTAAGGTGTGCATGCTCCTTTGGTAGATACATTAACAGTGAGAAAGAAAAATTTGAAAAAATCTGTTAAATGGATTGGTCAACGTCAATACCCTAAAAACAAGCGTTTCTCTATTCTGTTTCTTCTTTCTAGCAGCTTACGTAGTTTATATAACATTTAACCTATCGAATTATTATTTATACTATTGTAAAATTGATGCCTTTTAAAAGCAAAGTATACATTTTTTTAAACTTCAGGGTAAGTTCTGAAGGCCAAAACAAGTTATTTTGTCAGGGTGCTCCAAAACTAAACCTATGATCTTAGCTAAGAATGTTTAAATTTAGACTCTGTTGTTAGCATATCTTAGATATTTTTGTTATTCCCCCTGTCCCATTGCAATTATTTCATCTAGAAATCGTGAGTGCGAGTGTTAAGGTATACAACTGAAAAGTACATGAAAAGGATAGCCAGTCAGCATCGCTTCCGCTGCCTGCGTCTTCATTGGCTGCTCGTCGTTTGCTTTCTCTTCCTTGTATTATATAATATACCTTTGTATACGTTGTCTCACGCACCCATTATTTTTCAAGTAAAGAATTGATTTGAAACACCCTGTATGTCTTATGCTAACTGGGGTCATGCGAACAAGGCTGAAATTTTTTTTAAACTACAACGTATAATAATTGCAAACCTAAAATATAGAGATTGCCGTAGGAATAGTTTTAAAGAATTACAACTTTTAACCTTTCGTTGTTTATTTATTCTTAACTGTCTTAATTGTGTAAAACAAATTTTAAATCACTTTACAACACACAGTGATATCCATCCTTTTGAAACTAGAAATATTAACAATCTGATTGGTTCCTACCATAGACAGACAGAACAAGGAGGGGCAAAGATTACTATGGCATAAAATTATTTAATGCATTACCACAACAGATTGTAGCATTTTTATTTGCCAGTCCTTGATTTTCTTTAAAAAAATGCTAGTTTTATTTCATTAAATTTTATTTCCAAAAATTTAATTGTCATAATTAGTTTTTAAATTTAAAATAGGTATAAGGAAAGGATGCCCTAGTTCTTTAAATAGATTTAACCTGTAAAATTATATCACATATTAATTTGGGTAAAACTTTTTGATCGCCACTGGCGAGAGTATTTAAATTGGTAATAAAACTCAAACAGAGCCACTGGGAATATTTTCTTAAATTAAATAAAATATATTGGGCATCGCGCGATGAATTAAAATGAGACACAATTTTTTGCTCCAAGTTTGAAAAGGCTGAGAAAACGTAGCTGCAGAAAGCAGTACGAAAATGCCTGCGATCTGAACTGCGTGATCATCGAATCGCCGCTGCAGGCCAAACTTCGTACCAATTCACTTGGGTTTCATACCATTTTTGTAAAGTGATTTTCATAAATTTTTCCCTAGTTTCAGTTGAAACCTTATTCTGTGGTGCATAGTGCAGGATTATCTAAATTTATGTAAGTACATATTGTTTTCTGTATCATCAGTTTATCTGTTTTATTTGTCACTTGTAAGAATCTATTTTTTATCCAATCGGCTAATGTGGAATTTTCTTTGCCACAGGCTGCTGGATTACATAAGCTGATTGCTGCCAAAAGCTTGATACAAATTTAGAGATGTTCGCTATTGAAGATACTAAGAACTTCTGAAATTTGGTTTAGGAGTTACCCTTAATTTTAAGGTAAGAAATAAATACAAAAATTCTAATTTTTGCAAAATAAAGAAAAACGATATCTTTAAAATTATTCTAATAACCTTAAATTTAATAAACAACAAAAGAAAAAGAAATAAAAAAAGAGAATAGAGGGAACGCTTATAACATAAAATTAACATTCTAAAAAATACATAAATAAAACTAACAAATAAATTGGTGCTAATATAGAGAAATCAAGTAGGTTATTTTCTCTATATTGTCAGGAATGTAAATTTCCCCTGACTGTGCCACTGTACGAAACCATCTTGGAAAAGCGACAAACACAATTATGGTTCTGTTGAGATAAGAAAGTGGTTCCGCCTCCCTCCAAAATAGAAAACATTTGGTTGGCGCATACCACACAGCAGATGGTTATGGCGAGAAAAATTATTAAAAAGTCTAGAGTGGGAGTCGTAATGGTTGAGCGTGGGGATACAGCAAGTGGCGAGAGGGTTTTCCCTTTAAAGTGATTGGACATGGAAAAACTGTGAGATAAGAAAATGTTGTCTATAAAATGTATTTTATCTCTGTTTTTGTTTAGCTTATCTTGTTTAGCTCATTAGCTAGAATTTAAAGTAAATTTTAGGATTATCAGCAACGCCACTGACTTGGTTCCTCCAAGCTCTTCAAAGAGGGGATAATGGATTATTTAGGTCCAACCTACCCTTTATAAAAACCCAAACTTTGAGAAGACAAGTCGGTAGTTACATTCTAAGTTTTGTTGAACTTAACTAAAACCTCTAAAATTAATTGTCAGTAAAGAAACATAAGATTTTTATATTTAAAGAATATTTTGAAGTTTGTTATTTTGGTAAGTTAAAGTTTTATTTTAATATTTTGGGTCTTGTTCGTTTTATAGGTCATAAGAAAAGTCTCGTAACAATTTGTAAATTGCAACAGAGTTTTATTTTGTATTCATTAAAGTTTGTAACGTTTTTAAAACTGTTTCATATTTATTTTATTCACATAAGAGATCTATTACGGTACCCTCGTTCAAGGGTTCGATTTAAAATAAAATCCTACCCGACAAGTTGGTGGAGGCTTGAGGCTTGTGTGAATAAAAACTTGCAAATAATTTTGTAAAATTTATTTTTTTTAAATAATTTTTTCTTTAAAAATTTATAATTTTTGGGTAATAATTATTTGTTTATCAATTTATTTTTAATTATTTAGTATTTATCAATTTATTTCGTATTGTATTTATTCTTAAACGAATGTTAAAACTATAAGACCTTAAAACTATATAACAAACCCTATAACGAATTTCGACCAGGTAAAACTGAACTTCTTCAAAACTTGGAGGGCCCAAAGTTGTGCTACCCCCTGGTCTGAATTCGATTTTTTTATTTTAGTAATATATAACAAGGTTAGAGGTTATTTTAACAAAAGAGCTCTGTAAGTACTTAAAAATGTCGAATACTACAATTTCTGATATAAAAAATGAGACCGTGACGCCGGCAAAGCCAAAGTTTGTATCCCCAAATTTATTTGATCCCTCCTCAGATATAAATGCTCGTGATTTTTTGAGGCATTTCGAAAGATGTGCGGTCCAAAACTCTTGGACAGAGAAAGAAAAACTAATGTATTTTGGCAGGTATTTAGTAAATGTGGCATTTACTTGGTTTCAAAAATATAAAGAAAAGGCAGAAAATCAAAATAAAAAATGGAAAGATGTATCCGGCGATTTTTTAGAAAAATTTGGAACAGTTTTTTACAAACGTGAATTAAAAATTTGTTTATTAAATACAAAGCAACAAGAGAATGAAGATATTAAAAAATATTATTTTCGATTAACAAATATTTGTGACGAATATGATGAATCTATGACATTTTCTAATTTTTTGGAATATTTTGAAAGTGGTTTGCATAATGATATACTCACAAGTTATTATATTTTACGAAAAGAACCTCCAACAGATCCAGACGATCTTTTAAAGTTAATAAATCACTTGAGTTCAATCCAAAGTTTAATAGCACATTAGATATTAAGTTCTGGTTAATTTTTTAAAGTTCGTACAGCAGGAACTTTTTTTTATATAAATTAGTAGTATATATTTATAATTTATAAAGGTATCAAACAGACACTAAAATTTTTAATCTGTTGAATTCTATTTTATTTTTTCTGTAAATTAAGGTAACTATTTTTTTAAATTATCAGAGGTAAAATTTTCGATTGCAATACACTGATTAATTTTATTTTAGTATTTTTTAAGATGTGCTTTATTGTTATCATGTTGAAAAATAAGCACGCATCTCTTACTTAAATTTCGAAAATCCAAGAACTCTAAAACAACAAAGTTGAATTTACTCTTTGTAAAAATTTAAAAAAGTTAAAAAAAAAAATATTTTTTATTATTTACTAGCGAATGTAAGCACATTAAAAAAAAATTGGTACAGAAACACTTAAATTTATACTTTTTATTTATTGAACGCGATTTTTTGTAAATATTTTTTATGCAAAACACCCACTTCTAACTTTGACATTCAGTAAGCCAATATTTCGAAAATACGAAAAAATTATATTTTAAACAACAAAATTGGTATTGGAATGAAAAGGAAAAAATAAGATTTGTCAGTTTATGAAAAACCAAGTACAAGTTAAGATTTCATATTATGTTTTTGTTAGCCACAAAAGACCCGCTTGAGGTCGCATTGGAAAGGCTCTCGATAGCCACTTGAATAAATTAGACTTTCGTGTTCTAATAATTAAACTAGTGCCAAAATAAGAAGTTTTGCCGTATTTAATTATGCTTTCGTGAAATAAAGTACACATGGAGTGAAATAAAGTGAATAGTTATGTCCAAAAAGCAATGTTTTTCTAAAACACGCTGTATTAAAACATTTTTGGTTTTCTTCAATGATTTTTTCAAAATAGTAAAGGATGAACTAATGTTAATAAGGAACTACGGCACAGCAGGCAATACATTTTTTTAAAAATGCAAATGAAATTGTATTTTTGAAAAATAGATTTTTTTGTTTTAAACTTATTGAAAATAAATCTTGAAAAAGAAATGAAGGATGGATTTGTGAAAAATTGTTAAATTACACTACATAACCTTAAACTCAATTAGTAGAACTTTGTTTTTAATTGGCACACGAAGAAAAAAGTTTTGGAAAAAATTTATATAAAAAGAGAATAGCAATATCGCTATATCTTTTAAACAATTTTTTCTGTTAATGTACTAAACTTTTTAAGTATAAAAAGCGATTTCGTGGAAAATCACAGAATGTTTTTCTTGTTTTAAAATCTGGACATAAAAAGAAAGTCACGGTTTTTAGTGACAAGGATAGAAAATATCGGCAAAATATTTACACAGGGCAAATTTATAAAATAGGCAGAAGACCAAGTTAGAAATTTTATTTTATTTTAAAAAAAGATTAAATCAGCCAGTCGGAATTTAAAATTTCAGACTATTAAAAATGTTAAGTGCTTTGAACGTCAATTTTTTAACTCAGTTAAAGTCGCAACAAAAAAGGAAGGTAAAAACATGTTGTAAATTTAGTTGTTTTCATAACTATTGCTCAGCGCTGGAAAAAATTGAAAAAAAAAACTTGAAATAAGTTATAACTTATTATCCATAAAAAATTATTTTAATATTTTTCCTACAAAAAATAACATAAAAATGACTTACATCGGTATCTCCAAGAAAAAATTAATTCTTTCGATGGATGGTGCATACAGGTTTCAAGTGTAATGTAGAACTTCAACATAATGTTTATCCACTTATTTTCACAATTTTTTTAAAATATTTTTAAATTTATTTTAGCATAAACACAGATACTAATATAATTTTTTTCTTAGGTTGACACGTTTTACAATTTTGGAGATTACACACATTACACATACATAAATTACCGAGCAGAACGATTTACGTTTTATTTTATTTTTTTCAATAACCGTCACGACGTTACCGACCTTTGATGCCAACTTTTTGGCAGAACACACGTTATAATTAAACATCTGGAAGGACGAAAAGCGACTAAAACATACTTATAACTTACACAAGTACCACAGAACACGCAACAAATGGGTAACCTGTGCAAGTAGGGACTTTTACAGGAACAACGAAATACAGGGCGAGTGAAAAAAATTAGTAATTAAAAAAAAAATACGTTTTTTGATATTTTCTGAAAAACTTAAAGCTAAATATACAAAAACAGTAAGATTTAAAAGGGTACGCTTTGCGCATGCCCCAATAGGGCATATCTCTTAGCATTAAAAAAAAAACAACATTTTTTTAGTGCAACTGTACAATATTTGGCATACTAGTATGAGCAATGGTCAGTGTTCAAATTGGTTAGCTGAACTAAATAAGCACGCAATGACCCTTCAGCTTCACTCGTAGCTGAGAAAGCGAACAACTAATCAGTTTGCACAAAAAGTTTAACTGTTTTATATAAAATTTAATATTTAGCATAAATTTAGTCTCAAAAGATCTTTTGGCATTTAAATAAATTTTACTAAAAAGAAAAATAACTCTTATTTTTATTTCTCGGGAAACGGGCTAAGCATATTTTTAAAGCCACTAAAACAGGACTATTGTTCCAATGTCAAAATTAGGACATTATATTAAAAATTCAAATAGCACATAAAAAACTGTGCAGATTTTTTAATATATAATATTAGCTCAAAAGATTAACCTAAAGCAATTTAGCTCAACTGTCAGCTTTATTAACCAAAAAGTTAATTTTTGTTGAAAATTAAAAAGTATTTATACTAAGATTTTTTTTAATTATTAAAGATATTACACTACCTATATTCTTAATAAAGAACATTTTTTTAACATATATTATTTCCTGATGAGAGACTCTGTATTTGTTAAAAGTAATTAAACAAAAAACGCTAAATTTGCAGTTTGATATCATATACAGATTCAGTTTGGTTTTTATCTTAATGACTTCAAGAGCAGTAAAAAGCTCACAGAACAACAAATCTTTGTTCTGAAATTCACACAATGGTTGATTTATTTATAAAAAGATAATTTTATACTTTTGTCCCTGAATCTTTAAAGGAATTAAAAGATATAAAAATATATCCAATGGGCACATCTTAAGTAAAAAATATAGCTGCAGCGTAGGAAACTTGGATTTCTATAATATTTGGAAAATTTGAGGGGATGTTATTTTATTGATTTGATTTTATGCATGCATGTTTGAATTTTGGCGGGGATACGATAATTTAAAACTTTGGATAATTTTTTTTTTGTTTCTTGCAAGAAGGTACATAATGAATATACAAGGTGAAAATACCAAGTGAACATACAAGGTGGACTTTTTTTTCTTTCAAATACAAGGTGAAAAAAGCTATATAGCGATAGCAAACGATTTTGAAAATTACCTACTTTAGGTAATGAGCGCGCATCATATAAAATATTTCTTTGGTTAAATATGTGTATTAAATATTTTGAAAATATGAGAGAGATATTTTTCTTGGAAAATATAAATCACTTTTTGCTTATAATTTTGTGCAAATAAGCAACAAGTGATATTTGGAAAATTAGTTTTTAAATACTCTGTTGGCAAGACCCAAATTAATTATTTTGAAAAGGAATATTTGAATACTTTTATTATAGTTAATTTTGTATTCGTACTATTCAGGACATATTTATTTTAAACAAAATGTATTTTTTTGCAAATGTAAATGATTTAATATTTTGATAATTTTATACTAAGTTATTTTATAATTAAACATAAAGACATTTTTTTAAATATTGTAAAGACAACAACATTATCTCTCATATTTTGAAAACCATCATCGGTATAAGCTCAGAACTAATGCCTCACTTTTGTTACATGTCAATGGTGCACAACACACGAAAGCAGCCTAAAAACTCCCAGCATTCGATGTCAGTACCACGGTAAAGATGAATGGTTCCAAAGTTTGTTTATACTCAAATCCAAACAACCCTTAGACCATATAACGTCATGTCGTCGAGGTCGCCGACAAATTGGTGGGGGGCATATGTCAGGAATGTAAATTTCCCCTGACTGTGCCACTGTACGAAACCATCTTGGAAAAGCGACAAACACAATTATGGTTCTGTTGAGATAAGAAAGTGGTTCCGCCTCCCTCCAAAATAGAAAACATTTGGTTGGCGCATACCACACAGCAGATGGTTATGGCGAGAAAAATTATTAAAAAGTCTAGAGTGGGAGTCGTAATGGTTGAGCGTGGGGATACAGCAAGTGGCGAGAGGGTTTTCCCTTTAAAGTGATTGGACATGGAAAAACTGTGAGATAAGAAAATGTTGTCTATAAAATGTATTTTATCTCTGTTTTTGTTTAGCTTATCTTGTTTAGCTCATTAGCTAGAATTTAAAGTAAATTTTAGGATTATCAGCAACGCCACTGACTTGGTTCCTCCAAGCTCTTCAAAGAGGGGATAATGGATTATTTAGGTCCAACCTACCCTTTATAAAAACCCAAACTTTGAGAAGACAAGTCGGTAGTTACATTCTAAGTTTTGTTGAACTTAACTAAAACCTCTAAAATTAATTGTCAGTAAAGAAACATAAGATTTTTATATTTAAAGAATATTTTGAAGTTTGTTATTTTGGTAAGTTAAAGTTTTATTTTAATATTTTGGGTCTTGTTCGTTTTATAGGTCATAAGAAAAGTCTCGTAACAATTTGTAAATTGCAACAGAGTTTTATTTTGTATTCATTAAAGTTTGTAACGTTTTTAAAACTGTTTCATATTTATTTTATTCACATAAGAGATCTATTACGGTACCCTCGTTCAAGGGTTCGATTTAAAATAAAATCCTACCCGACAATATAGGGTGCCAGATACGGGTCAAAACTACTGGTCAAGTTACGGGTCAGAGATACTGGTCAAAGATACGGGCCAGAAGTTGAGCCAAAGAGTATTAATCTTCAGTAAGGTGACCAATTCTCCTGTGACTGTTGTTAGAACTCGTCAGAGACACAGCCGTCTTCAACGTCATGGAAGTGGAGGTTTCAGTCTTCCGTCACGCAGGTTTTTATAAATATTGTTGTTGTACAAAATGCAACTATCTTTCGCTATTATTTTAGAAACTAATTTTGTTTAGGGGTGATTTTGATACGAGAGTTTTATTAACTATGCGCTGCGCCCTACAGGTAAAATTCATGAATTTTATTAACAGGCCTTTCGTTCGCTTCTATTAAGAAAATCGTGCTGAATAAAATGCGTCGAAATCTCCTCGGGAGTTTTTTTAATATAAGTTGTCATATAATTTCTTAATTGATTAAGAGAATGATTAGAATAAAATCTGAATTATATTGTAAGTTCATTTTCAGGTTTTCTCAATAAAGTACATACCTACTTGTTGAAATAAAACTGTATTTTATTATGATAAAAAAAACATTTAATTCTACCTGATTAGTAGTTATAAAAATCTTTAGTTTGGGAGATATTTGGCAGACTTCTGTGTGTTAATTATCACCGGACTAAAACTATCCTGAGAAAGAAGTTACCATCTAACCAAACTATACATATCTGGATTTCCTAATTTTGCCAGTTGTGATCTTTAGTTCTCAAGATATTTATTTAAATTAGGTGGCGTCCAACTTTCGTAATGCTTAAGGTGAGTTTGTTAAACTAAACTTTTAAACCATTTGTTTTGAGAAGTTACTTTGTTTAACTCTGCTAAGAAACCCATAGTGCTCTCTGACGAAAAGCTACCGTAGCTATGTTAGCTGTCTGAAAAACGCTACACATATTTTTGGCGCCCAACGTGGGGCTTTCCTATAAAACCAAGCTTAGCAGAGTGGGAAGAGGAACTACAAAATATTTTTTTTAATTTAAAAAAATTTTTTTTTTTTCTTTGTTATTTTTGAAGTTATTTTTTTGATAAACCGACTGTAGGCAATGAGTTTGTATAACTAGAGAACCACCTTAATTAAAAAAAAAAAAAGAAACAGATTTTATTCTAGTCAAAATTAATAAAAGTTTTCCATACGGGTTTTAAAATTAAATTCTGCTGCTTAAAATTGTAGCATACAGAAGAATAATGTGGCTGATAAAAAGTTATGTATTTTTTTTTGCGCTTGACAACAACATTGTATAAAAATCGATGGTTTTTTGCAAATAAGAAAACTCGAGGCGGTCTTGTTTTTTTATTTAACATTTATAAGCGTATTATTTTATTTTAGGTGACTATAAAAGTTAATACATTATAGAGATTTAGCGTACGTAAATAGCGTAGCATTAGAAAGTTATTGCAAATAAAAATTTACGCTATTTGGTTGACCCGTGTCCGGCAAAATTTGGTAATATTGAGTTTGAACTTATATCATTTTAGGTATTTTTTGAAAGCTCAAAATTTTTTTTTTGACAGTTAAATTTTTTTTGAAAGCATTAAATTATAGTTTGGAGATTGTCCAAATTTATTTGCATATGTTCGTTAGAACATTAGATTTTAAAACTTGAATATGTAAATGCGGCTTTTACGAAGAAGGTTTACTAAAACCTAACTTTTTATTATCTAGGGATTTCGATCGCTATTTTGATACCCCAAAGATTTTTTTTACAATTGCATAAATATTTTTTTATCATTTTCCTATGAGAACTAGCGAGCAACTGCTACTGAGAAACTTAGAAATTTTTATTTTCTGTAACAAAAAATCATTAAATTGATACCATACAAAAATAAAAAAATTTTATCTTTGTTTTTTTATTGATTTTTTTGTGGCAAAGACTTTATACTTTTTGTATTCCGCAAATATTTTCTCTAAATTGATATCCCTCAAAATATTTTTCATTTAATTTTTTTACTATATAGTTTCAAAATTGAATCATTCATATATTTTAAAACATTTTAAAAATGGATTACGTAATTAAAAGTGCTTCACACTTGACCGAAGCGGAGTTAGATTATGAATTACAAATTAGAGATGTTGGTATAGCTAGACCTACCCCAGATAAGCGAAAAGTACTTGCGCGTCTTTTAGCTAAGGAAAAAATTCAACCAGGCAAATGTGTTGTACCAGATGCATATAAATATACATTTTCTATTGAAAAAGAAGCAATTAAGACTTCAGTTGATTCAATTACAGAACAGATTGAAGATTTTGAAGGAACCTGTCAAGATTCGATTTTTGTCAAACTTTTGTCGCGTATTGCTCACGTGAGCCAGAGGCTCGAACGATTAAAAGCTACGGTTACTGATACGGAAGATAATACTGTAGAGGTAACAAATTTTAAAAAGGAAACTAAAGCTACCTATCTAAAATTGGAGGATGATTTGATGGAAAAATCAACTAAGGGAAATCAGAGACCGACATCCCCTCTCTTTCCAACTTTTCAAACTCCAGTAATTAAGGTTGCACCACCGGTGATTTCTTGTAATTCTAAAAACATTCCTATCTCAGAATGGGGTATAAAATTTAACGGAGATCCGAGAAATCTTTATTCATTTTTAGAACGCGTTAGTGAATTGGCAGGTTCTCGAAAAGTCAGTCATGACGAACTTTTTCAATCAGCAGTTGAGTTTTTTATAAATACGAACGCATTCGCTTGGTATAGGAGAATTAAAAGTACACTTACAAATTGGGATTCATTGGTAGAGCGATTAAAAAAAGATTTTTTGTTGTCAGAAAATGATGAGGTTGTCTGGACAGAGATTCGGGCAAGGAAGCAAAAACAAAACGAGTCTGTTCATATTTTTTGTGGTCATTTGGAAGTTCTATTTAACAGATTATCTCGTCCTCCTCATGAAAGCACAATAGTAAAACATGTTCGCAAAAATTTATTGTTTGGCTATGCGAGTCGTCTTGCTATTTCAGATTTTAATACAGTCGATGAACTGATTGATAGTTGTAGGAAAATTGATGAGTCAAATATTTTACAGTACGATTCTTCTCACAATATTTCTACTCTTTATGGTAACGATAGAACCGATTCTAATTTTAAATCTAGAAATTTCGAATATAAACAAGAAAATCAACAAAAACAATTTAAAAAACATAATGATTTTTCTAAACATAAAAATAATAGAAATTCTAATTTTCAAAAAGAAAGAAATAATTCGAAACCTTTAAATAGAAGCAATAATGACCTTGAACATTCTGAAGGGCCTTCACAAAGGCACCGAGAACCAATAACTTGTTTTAACTGCGGTCAGTTAAATCATGTTTTTTCTGATTGCAAATTAAAGAGAAAATTATTTTGTTACAAATGTGGTGCTCCAGATGTTCGAGTTAGCAATTGTCCATCTTGTTCAAAAAACTAAATAAGAAGGTGCATTTTAGTGGTTCGTGCACTGGTAAGTATTCCGATTTTTCCGTAACCACATCTGTAAATAAAACTCTAAGCAATAAAAATAAATTTAGTTTAGCTGATTGGGAAGAATGGAAAAATACTGTATCAAAATTTTTCAAACAGTCGCGTGTAAATAAAATTTCCCCTCTTTTTATAGAAAAGCCCTTAGATAATCGCCCTTATATACAAGTTAAGTTATATGATCAAAATATAACCGTTTTATTAGATTCGGGTGCTACTAGTTCCGTAGTAGGTTCCCCTGGAATTGAAATTTTAAAACATTTTGACTTGGAGATTAGGCACTCCTCTTTTGAGAAAATTTGTACAGCCGATGGATCTCGTAAAATCGTTGATAGTGAGGTAGATTTACCTATTTATGTAGGCCAAACATGTCGAATTGTAAGAGCTTTAGTTGTCTCTGCACTACCCCAAGCTTTCATTTTTGGAAGCGATTTTGCAAAGCTTTTTCAGATTTGTGTGGATTTTAAAGCAAATTCGTGGCATGTTCAATGCGGTTTTATTGAAAATGAGTTAAATGTTATTTCAGTGCCTGATTCTAATAAAGTCTTTAGTTTTCTGCATTCTTTAGATTCTTTAAGTGAGTCTGACCGTCTAAGAGCGGAATCAGTTATAAAATCATTTGAAGATATTTCCAGTAAAGACCATATAGGTTGTACTGATCAATTAAAGTTGACAATTGATACAGGGAGTGCAAAGCCCTTTAGGAAACGTCCTTACCCACTTTCACCCTTTATGTCTAAAATTTTGAACGACGAAATTAATGATATGTTAAGACTTGGGGTTATAGAACCTTCAAATAGCCCTTGGTGCAGCCCAGCACTACTGGTGAAGAAGGCCAACGGTGAATTTCGCTTCTGCTTCGGTGGGCCTGGCTTAAATGACGTCACAGTTCACGATACATACCCACTACCTAATATAAATTCTATTTTGAGCATGTTAAGAGGTGCTAAGTATATTTCTTCAATCGATCTTCGGAAGGCATTTTGGCAAATTCCTCTCGATAATGAATCCAAACAAAAAACTGCATTTTCTGTTGTAGGTAGAGGATCCTTTCAGTTTAAAAGGGTTCCTTTTGGTTTGTGCAATGCAGCGCAAACTCAACAAAGGTTAATTGATTCTATTTTTGGTGCTAAATATCCTAATATCTATTCCTATCTTGATGACATTTGTTTGGCCAGTTCGGATTTAGAATCACATTTAAAGTTACTGGAGGAAGTCCGTTTAAAATTGAAAGAGGCAAATCTTACAATTAACCTTGAAAAATCGGAGTTCTTCAAGACAGAAGTCAAGTTCCTTGGCTTTATTATTGGCTCAAACTCTCTTAGAACAGATCCTGAGAAAGTTTCTTGTATGATTAACTACCCCAGGCCTCGAACTACCACGGAGATAAAACGTTGGATAGGTCTTTGTTCTTGGTACCGTCGTTTTGTCAAAGATTTTGCTACTTTAATGGCTCCAATCAATGATCTTTTAAAAGGAAGAAAGAAAAATCAGCCGATCACTTGGTCTGAAGCGGCGGAGGAGTCGTTTATCAAGGTCAAGCAGCTGTTGGTTTCCGCTCCAGTCTTAGCACAGCCAGACTATAGTGAGATGTTCACGATACAGTGTGATGCGTCAAATGTAGGTCTAGGTGGTGTTCTGACACAGATTTTAGATGGCGAGGAGAAGGTAATCGCTTATGCCAGTAGGAGTTTGTCCAGAACAGAGAGAAATTATTCTACTGTAGAAAAGGAGTGTTTGGCAGTAATCTTTACAATAGAACGTTTTCGCTGTTACGTAGAAGGTGCAAGTAAGTTCACGGTAATCACAGACTGCTATTCCTTGTTGTGGTTAAATAATATGAAAAATCCAAGTGGTAAGTTGGCTCGATGGGCTGTTAAGTTAAGAGAACATAATTTCGAATTGGTACACAGAAAGGGTACGTCAAATGTGGTACCTGATGCATTGTCTCGCATTCCTCCGGAAGTATCGTTAGTTGAGATAGATTTAGAGCAAAATGATAACTGGTATGTAGATCTTCGATCCAAAATTCGTTCTGATCCTGAAATGTTTCCACAGTGGAAAGTTGATGGTGATTTAGTTTACAAGTTCATTCCAGAAAAATCTTATGTAAAAACTAGTCTTCCTGAATGGAAATTGTTAGTTCCTAAACATCAGAGAGTAAGCGTGTTAAAAAGTTCTCATGATGACTTCAGGACATTTTGGTTTCTTTAAAACCTTGTCTCGTGTACAGGAACTATATTATTGGCCCAAAATGAGAAGAGATGTCCTTCGATATTGCAAGTCTTGTAAGGTTTGTGGTTCTCAAAAGGCTTCAAATACTCGACAAATGGGACTCATGGGTAAAGAAAAGAAAATTAGCTATCCATTTGAAATGGTTGCCCTTGATCTAATGGGACCTTTTCCTCTGTCAAAGAGAAAAAATCGATTTATTCTTGTAGTTAGCGATTGGTTCACAAAGTACCAACTAATATGCCCTCTTCGTTCTGCAAAAATTGGTCCAATAAATAAGTTTCTGGAAGAACAAGTATTTTTGGTCTATGGAGTTAGTAATTTGGTAATTGCAGATAATGGTTGTTTTAAAGCCAAAAGTTTTCGTGATCTTTGTAACAATTATGGTATCAAAAAGGTTTGGTATACTGCTGTGTATTCACCTCAATGCAATTATGTTGAAAGGAATAACCGGACTGCTGGAACAATAATTCGTTGTTTTGTAGAATCACATTGATATAGCTAAATGTCAACATGCTATTAACACTAGTAAGCATGAAGTTTATGGCTACACCCAGCATTTTTAAATTTCGGTAGACACATTCCTTCACATGCTGATTTTTATAAGTTAACCTCGGGTTCAATACATAAAGATGTTGAAATTCTCCAGGCGATAGAAATGGTTATGCTGCAAATTTGAAGGGTATGAAGGAAATTTATTCCGAAGTTAGACAAAAGCTGCACGCAGCTTATGAGCGAAATAGTAAATCGTATAATTTAAGAAAAAGAGATATTGAGTTTAAAGTAGGAGACTATGTCTGGAGAAGAAATAAAATTCTCTCAGACGCTGGAAAGCGCTTTATGGCTAAACTTGCTCCTAGGTACATATTATGTACAGTTAAGAAGAAAATTTCTCGTTTAGTGTATGATTTGCGTGAGGTTGATTCCGGTCGTATGGTTAAAAATTGGCATATAAAAGACCTAAAACCTTATCAAGAATATGATATTAATCAGTCGGATTCTGAAAATCCTTCAGAACTGTGTGACCAAGAAAATTTAGACTAAGTCTATCTCTTACCATTGCGGTGCACCAATGTGTAGGAATAGTTAAGCTTCCAATTTAGATTTCCGTGTTTGTATGTACATACCTTTTAGTGTTGTTCTTTTGTTGATGTTGTTCTTTGCTTGGAATGGAACATACCGACCTAGACCCTATCCAATTATGACCTACCGATTTTGTCTCCTTTTAGGACGTTTAATACGCGTTAGATATTAAAGTTCCAAGTTAAAAGCATAATGAAATCGACATTAGTTTATGTAAAATAGATTTAATATTTTTGTCACGATGATTATGGATCATCAAGACAAAACTATTATTGTTTTTATGAGGGGGGCTGTGTAGCATTTTTATTTGCCAGTCCTTGATTTTCTTTAAAAAAATTCTAGTTTTATTTCATTAAATTTTATTTTCAAAAATTTAATTGTCATAATTAGTTTTTAAATTTAAAATAGGTATAAGGAAAGGATGCCCTAGTTCTTTAAATAGATTTAACCTGTAAAATTATATCACATATTAATTTGGGTAAAACTTTTTGATCGCCACTGGCGAGAGTATTTAAATTGGTAATAAAACTCAAACAGAGCCACTGGGAATATTTTCTTAAATTAAATAAAATATATTGGGCATCGCGCGATGAATTAAAATGAGACACAATTTTTTGCTCCAAGTTTGAAAAGGCTGAGAAAACGTAGCTGCAGAAAGCAGTACGAAAATGCCTGCGATCTGAACTGCGTGATCATCGAATCGCCGCTGCAGGCCAAACTTCGTACCAATTCACTTGGGTTTCATACCATTTTTGTAAAGTGATTTTCATAAATTTTTCCCTAGTTTCAGTTGAAACCTTATTCTGTGGTGCATAGTGCAGGATTATCTAAATTTATGTAAGTACATATTGTTTTCTGTATCATCAGTTTATCTGTTTTATTTGTCACTTGTAAGAATCTATTTTTTATCCAATCGGCTAATGTGGAATTTTCTTTGCCACAGGCTGCTGGATTACATAAGCTGATTGCTGCCAAAAGCTTGATACAAATTTAGAGATGTTCGCTATTGAAGATACTAAGAACTTCTGAAATTTGGTTTAGGAGTTACCCTTAATTTTAAGGTAAGAAATAAATACAAAAATTCTAATTTTTGCAAAATAAAGAAAAACGATATCTTTAAAATTATTCTAGTAACCTTAAATTTAATAAACAACAAAAGGAAAAGAAATAAAAAAAGAGAATAGAGGGAACGCTTATAACATAAAATTAACATTCTAAAAAATACATAAATAAAACTAACAAATAAATTGGTGCTAATATAGAAAAATTAAGTAGGTTATTTTCTCTATATAGGGTGCCAGATACGGGTCAAAACTACTGGTCAAGTTACGGGTCAGAGATACTGGTCAAAGATACGGGCCAGAAGTTGAGCCAAAGAGTATTAATCTTCAGTAAGGTGACCAATTCTCCTGTGACTGTTGTTAGAACTCGTCAGAGACACAGCCGTCTTCAACGTCATGGAAGTGGAGGTTTCAGTCTTCCGTCACGCAGGTTTTTATAAATATTGTTGTTGTACAAAATGCAACTATCTTTCGCTATTATTTTAGAAACTAATTTTGTTTAGGGGTGATTTTGATACGAGAGCTTTATTAACTATGCGCTGCGCCCTACAGGTAAAATTCATGAATTTTATTAACAGGCCTTTCGTTCGCTTCTATTAAGAAAATCGTGCTGAATAAAATGCGTCGAAATCTCCTCGGGAGTTTTTTTAGTATAAGTTGTCATATAATTTCTTAATTGATTAAGAGAATGATTAGAATAAAATCTGAATTATATTGTAAGTTCATTTTCAGGTTTTCTCAATAAAGTACATACCTACTTGTTGAAATAAAACTGTATTTTATTATGATAAAAAAAACATTTAATTCTACCTGATTAGTAGTTATAAAAATCTTTAGTTTGGGAGATATTTGGCAGACTTCTGTGTGTTAATTATCACCGGACTAAAACTATCCTGAGAAAGAAGTTACCATCTAACCAAACTATACATATCTGGATTTCCTAATTTTGCCAGTTGTGATCTTTAGTTCTCAAGATATTTATTTAAATTAGGTGGCGTCCAACTTTCGTAATGCTTAAGGTGAGTTTGTTAAACTAAACTTTTAAACCATTTGTTTTGAGAAGTTACTTTGTTTAACTCTGCTAAGAAACCCATAGTGCTCTCTGACGAAAAGCTACCGTAGCTATGTTAGCTGTCTGAAAAACGCTACAAGATTAGATTATTAGATAAAAAACAGTTTATACAGGAGGTTAGTAAATATTGGTAATAACCTATATATTCTGTGTTAAATACCTTAATAGGAATGCTTTTTACTCGTTTGAGGAGTATCTCAACAGTGATTTTATTTTAATTTTAAATTAGTTACGTAGTTCAATATTATTAGAGGGTCTGTATTGTTACTTTTTGTGCCATGTCTTTTTATTTAAAAAGTTTAACCAAATTTTTATAATCACAATTTTATTGTATTTTTATTATAAAAACATTTAAACCCAACTTTTAATATAATTTTAATGCAAATCATTCCAAATTAATAATAATGATATAATACTAACTTATTGATAAAAAAATCACTTATGTTTTATTTTAAGATTTTCCACAAACAACAGTTACTTTGCATGTTGTAGTTTTTTAGTATGTATTCTATTTTTATATTAAGGATTATTCATTTATTACATTTTCTGATTTGTAATAAATAAAACTAAACTTGCTACATAACCAAGAGCGTCTCCCTGTATATATTTTTATTAATTACATTTGCTTTATTGTTTTTTCTTGAAATTTTACTTATTAGTGAAAGGAAAAGTGGCTAGCTATATTTTTTTCTAATTTAAAATATTACTGAAGGCATTAATTATTTAAACTTTTGTGTTTAATTGTTTTTTCCACTGGCTATAATACATGTATGTAAATCTACCCACTTAATTCTAAGAATTCGTCCATTTTTCGGAAAGAGACCTGAATTTCAGATTCGGGAAATTGGAAATACACTCCAAGTATTGGTCTTAAAAAGTTTTTATATGTAATTTAATTCGGTTACACGTGTTTCGCTTATATAAGCACATCACTGCAACAAAAAAAAACAAATACAAAAAACATTAAAACAACAAATTAAAATTTTAAATCACATTGGTTTTAAAACAAACAAAACAAAATTAGATTATTGTATAAGCAAAACACGTGTAAAAAAAAATTACTTATAAAAAGTTTTTGAGGGGTGGCGGAACAAAGATCGAAAGACAAAAGATCGAATACAAAAGATCGAAAAACAAAAGATCGAAAAACAAAAGATCGAAAATGCAAAAGATCGAAAATACAAAAGATCGAAAATCAAAAGATGGAAAGACAAAAGATAAAAAATGGCGCGTTTCAAAATATCGCTATTACATAGTTTTTTCAAAAAAAGACTTTCCTGATTTCTTTTCCGGGGTCCTAGAGAGTGTGTAACTAAACCGAACCAAACCGAACCGGTTTGACAATCGGGTCTCTTTCTAACATATATTTTCAAAAAGAAACTTTCCTGAAATGTTTCCCGGGATCCTACAGGGTGCAAAACCAAACCGAACCAAACCGAGTCGGTTCGGTTCGTTTTAGTTCGGTTCGGTTTGGTTTGGTTTAGTTACACACCCTCTAGGATCCCGGGGAAAAAATCAGGAAAGTTTTTTTTTGAAAAAATATGATTTAAAAAGAGACCCCTTTATCGAACTATATGATTTGTGTTAAGTATGACAAGCCTTTGGTTTATTTAACGGTTAGGTAATTTTACCTTACCTGACCTTGCTTAAGCTGTTTATGTGAATATACCTAAGCAAACATGATACGCGTCATTTTGTATATTTCGATCTCATTTACTTGCGATTTTTTTCGATCTTTTGTCTTCTGATATTTTGCTTTTCGATCTTTTGCCTTTTTGATCTTTTATTTTTCGATCTTCTGTATTTTCGATCTTTTGCCTTTTCGATCTTTTGTTTTTCGATCTTTTGTATTCGATCTTTTGTCTTTCGATCTTGTGTCTTTCGATCTTTGTTCCGCCACCCGTTTTTGAGACCAAGACTTGGAGTTCCAATTTCCCGAATCTCCTTTTTTCTGTTTTTAATGTTATTATTTCTCTTTAAATGATTGTGTTATACGCATAAATATTTTTCATAACTTGGCGCAATATACAACCTGCAAATTTGCAAATTTTTTTGTACTTTTATCTTTTAGGCCAGGAAGTAAAATAAAAAATATCTGGATCCGAATAAGCGTTAGATTTTTTAAAAAATCAAAAAATATAAACCCGGCTACTAAAACGCCCCAAAAAGCCCTGAAAAACTGTTTCGTAGCAAACTAACTGTGGGAACAAAAAATTTGAAAAATCAGTTGAATAGCTTGGTCGATTTCAATACCCTGAGAAGAAGCCTTACTGTATTCTGTTTTTTCTTTATAGCAGATTGCGCAGTTTTAAATTTAATATTTAACCTTTTTATTATTTAATATTCAAAAATGTCTTACCATGATGCCTTTTAAAAGACAAAAACAAGCTATTTTTTAGGGTGTCCCAGAACTAATGGTATAATAAAATATTATGATTTGGCATACTATTTTACGTCTAAATTTGGGACATACCAACAGTGATAACAAAAAATTTTAAAAGATCAGTTGAATGGATTGGTTTTTTCTATCATTTCATTCATTTTTTTTTAAATGCAGGGTAAATTCTGAAGGTTAAAATCAAGTTATTTTTGAGGATGCCCAGAACTAATACTACAGAGAAAAACTGTAGATTCCTTAGGCAAAAATATTATGCAAAGGAGGGGTTGGTTGCGTGCACGTTTTTTCAAATGCAAAAAAATGAATTTTTGTATTTTGTGCAAAAAAATCTTCCTTTGTCGTTCCTAGGCAGAGCGGTTTCGACCACTTTGTGGCTATCATCAGAGCATGTGAAATAAAGAGAGCATGTTTCAAAATACTAATAAAAAAAATCCAGGTCCGTATTTAATTTTTTTAAGATAAATACCATATCTCACAAACTAAATCATATTTTAAAAAATTGACAACGTCATTATTTTACTCTCAAAAAGTTGCCATAGAAAGGTTTTAACAGAATAAAAAATCTTGCAAAATAAGCGAGATACAAGGAATTAATAAAAATGCAATTTTTTTAAAAACTCCCTGTATTAGCGAAATGACGGGCCATACCAATCTGATTACACCATTTTTGAGGGCTCAAAAAAAGAGCATAGTAAGGTGCAATCAGAAATTCGATATCTTTAATAATAACCGAGTTTCCCACTTAATCCCATCGAAAATGGGACACGCTGTACACCAGTCTATTTTTTAAAACATGAGTACCAGCCTGATTTTTGTACATAGCTTTATTTTGCTGAGGCGCCCAACTTTTTCAACTGCGAAAAATCTTGAAAGTGATTTCTAACAGAGTGCGCGAGTGCAGAAATTTTTAGAAATTTTTAAGCTTCGGACTGACTAAACCAAGCATGCGATTTTGAGGACAATATTGCCATTAACTTTCAAACATATTTTTTAAGCCACAGAAACAAAAACTCCGGTTATTAATTCTTTTCTGTTACTTTTCTCGTAATTTATGAGATAAAGAAAGTAACCGTTAAGAATTAGTGACCGGTAATTTTTTTTCTGTGGCTTAAAAAATGTGATTAAAAATAAGTGGCAATAATGTCCCCAAAATGCATATATATTCGATGTTTAGACACTGAAGGCAAGAGGTATATTTGTATAATAAAGTGTTATTTTTCTCTTATTAAAAATAAAAAATCAGGGTGAGCGATTATGGGAAAAACCTTGTATTTTAGAAAATTCACATATTTATATTCAAGGATATATTTTTTGCTTAAAAATTTTTTTAAAATCATTTTGGCTCAGTAAAAATTAAAGGAAACTGTTATTGTTAGGTTTTTTGTTTCCTGCCCAGTGGTTTGTCGCATTTTAATTAAAATTTTAATTACTGTTTTTTGAAAATACAAAAATACATTTGAAATTAAACATACTGCATGCACAAAATAAACAAGTCAGAATAAACAAACACTGTTATTATCCCCTTAATTTTTTTAAACTCACATACCCTCGGTTAATATTACAAATTTTGTCAATAAAAAATAAATTTGAATTTTAACCCCGTCTTATTAATGGTTGTCACAGTACCTGGTAGATACATATTAATTAAAAGGGGAATACAGTAAAACCTCCTATAAGCGGACACTCACGGTTTTGTCGATTTTGTCCGCTTATTGGAGGTGTCCGCGTAAGAGAGAAAACTGCGAAATTTTAATATTATATTTATTAACAATATCCGATGCTTGAGTTTTTCCGATATTAAATTTTTCAGCGATCTTTCGTGCTGATACATGTTCCTTCTCCGAAACGAACAACTTCCATTTGTTCACATAAACTAAGAAGTTTTTTACTAGGCGCCATTTCAAAAAGATCCAGTGTTGCCAGACTTTTCTGACGACTTTCCCTCAACTAAGTGACAAAAACTCTTCATAGCCTTCAAAGCAGTAAGGGGTGGGTGGTCGACAACAAACCAAAAAAAACTTTATACTATGGACAGTTTTTTTAATAAAAATGGAAGAAAAAACCAAACAAATAAAAGATTTATGGACATTTCTCTTAAAAGTGTACATTTGGGTTTTCTGACTTTTTTGAATACTAGAATAATTATTTTTCATAAAATTTGTTTTAATTCTAAGATTACACAAAATTTCCGAAAGAGGATTTGTTTTGCAAAGCAAAAAGTTAGCTAATCTTGAAAAATTTGCTGGTAAAATCAAAAATGTCAATCCTGTCACGTGTCCCCAAATTAAATTTTAACTTTATTCCTAAATAAAAATGTGTTAAACCAATTTTGCCGCTAACATTTTATTAATTTTACTTCTTTGTCTTGTTTATTACAATTTTTTTTTAACAAAGAGTGAAATCCAAAGATATATATTTTTAGAAATTTACGAGATATGTTGTCCGCTTAGTTTTGTGTCAATCCTGTCCCCATTTGCTTTAAGTCGCTTGGTCATGTATAGATGGCTTTAATATACTTAAAATAATTAACAACAAATTATTTTGAGGTAAGTCTGTCAAATGAAAACAAAACAAGAGGTTGTTGTTTAAAAATTTATGGTCATTTTTGCTGGCAAAAGTAAAAAAATACTGCAAGAAATTAATTATACGTCAATCCTGTCGGTGCAGTACACTTCTTGTGTCCAATTTTATTGGTGTTTAATACAATTTTTATGAAAAGGTAAGTAAAGCCGTTATTGGAAAAACGTGTTTTATTAAGATACATAGTCTCATTTTACTCGGAGAACTAAAATAACTACAAAACGTCAACCCTGTTCACTGGGTTGACAGTGTGGGACAGAATTGACAAAAACTAGTAAAACATACGAATTTTTGGTAGAAAAATAAATGGTTCTTTAAAAAAATATGTGGAAAGTGTCAATGTACAAGGATTGATTTAAACATTCGAGGAAAGAAAGAAAAAATAATTAGAAAAATATTAACAGAAGAAAACAAATGATAAAGATCCGTAATTTTAACAAAACCACACAAATAGTAAGATAAAATAATATCCTGTTTTGCAGATAAAGTTTGCAACATTTATTCTTTTTATGTAGGTATGATGCTAGGAAATTTCAACAAGGTAAGCAGATAGCACTTCCAACTATGGAAAGGAAAATAGGTAATTTTCCAAACCTACCTATGGAATCCCCAAATACAGAAAGGAAAGATATGAGCAAAAGAAAAAACGAGAAAGAGATTGGTAAAATAGCTATTTTCCTAACAAGTGCAGAAAACCGATTTTTTTGCACGCAGAAGCCCTTAAACTCTCTCTACTTTAACGAAAAAAACAAAGAAAGAAAAGAAAGAAAGATATGAGCAAAAGGAAAAACGACAAAAAGATAGGTAAAATAGCTATTTTCCTATCAAATGCAGAAAACCGATTTTTCTGCACGCAGTTCTGTCAAGCATTTAGGTGCGGAAAATTAGGTTACTGCAAGTGTTAGAAACAATTGTTTTTGTACGAGCGTAAAGAAAATAAAGTGAAAAAATTTTAAATCTTCCGGTATTTACTTATTTATATTTATAATTAATTGTAAACGTGCAATGCTTGTATTAACATTCACTATGTATTAGCAACTGATTATTTACACCAAGCGCCATATTTTATAATCAAAATAATATTTTTGTGCGGAAGAACTTCGAAAGTTTAATTTTCGGCACAAATGACATTTTCCGCACGCTCGTTGAAAAATATTATTTTTTCCAATTAATTGCAATTTAGACCTAAAATTAAATTAATTAATAAAAAACTTTAAGAAATTAAATTTTTTGCCAAGAAAAAGTGTGCAATATTTTGTATTTTTGAGTACCATGTAACACGGATTGCTCCACTGCGATTTTGTGGGGCAAATTACTGAAGTCATTGACGACAATTTGAACTTCATAGTAAAGTTTTTATATAATATTGGCGGAAATAAATTTGAGCCCGAGGGGTCATCAGCTTTCAACAGTACTGTACAAATTTCACAACAGTACCCGACAGTACCACGACAGGATCCAACAGTACTCGACAGTACTCAACAGTACTCGACAGTACCACGACAGGACCCAACAGTACTCGACAGTACACGACAGTACACGACAGTACAGTACTCGACAGTACACGACAGGACCCAACAGTACTCGACAGTACACGACAGTACCCAACAGTACTCGACAGGACCCAACAGTACCCGACAGGACACGACAGTACTCGACAGTACCACGACAGGACCCAACAGTACTCGACAGTACACGACAGTACCCAACAGTACGTAACAGGACTTAACAGTACACGATAGAATCCAACAGTACTCGACACAACCCTTTTACTGGAAAAACAGTGGCGTACAAAACGACAGGATGACCTTTTTTTTGTTTTTTTTTTTGGAGACGGCGCGGTTCAAATTTCTACGGCGCGGTTCGGTTCATTCATTCAGATATGAAACGCGCGAAGGCCCTATCGGCCTTCCCCAGGATGACCTTTTTTTTTGGTCGCAAGATTTGTGAGCGCGGCGCGGTTCCCCAAAGATGATGACTTTTTTTTTTTTTTTTTTTTGCTCGCATGTTTTTTGAGGGCGAGGCACGACGACAGTACTCAACAGGACCCAACAGTACACCGCCAGGACCCAACAGTACACCGACAGGACCCAACAGTACTCGACAATACACGACAGTACCCAACAGTACTCGACAGTACACGACAGTACCCAACAGTACTCAACAGTACACGTCAGGACCCAAGTCCTGTTGGACGCTGTACAAAATTTTAGGGTGCCGATGACCCCTCGTTTGAGCCTCATACAGATATACGCTTAAACATGTTATTCAAATTTATATACCTATTTATTTTAGCAAGTATTTTAAAGTTTAAGCAATGTTTTTATTCAAATTATGTAAGTTTGTTGTCACAAAATATGATAATTTTTAAAGGTTTTAACAATGTTTTGTTCAAAAGTTTCTTTAAAAATAAATAAAAATTAGTTTTAAAAGAAGTTGCTACGGTAAATTTAGTTCATTTTGTACTATTTTTGTCAAAGATATTCTGAAAGGTTTATGTTTTGTGTATGTACCATTTGTAGTATTCATTTTCATAAAGATTTTGACGCAGTTGGAAAGTAAAATTGGCAAAATGTTCCTATATAGTAAAGAGTGTTTCCTTAGAACTGGGAAAGAGTACAGCAAAAACTGCATACGAGTTCAATCCACCTTTGTATTGCAAAAAAGAGCCGTTAGGTATACTTCTCAAGTTAACTCCAGAGAGAGTTGTAGACAACTTTTGTACATCAGGAAATTTTGACTGTTCCAAGTTTATTTATTCTGGACACTGCTTTATATTTATTTTAATATTTAAAAAATTTGAAGGCTATAGCAGAGAATCAAGATACATTCTAAGATATACAAGTGATTTGCCTTTGCCAATACCGAAATCATCGTGGACCAAAAACTCTATTATGAAAGCATTCAAATATTTAATAGAATACAGACATTCTGTAATAGGCTTAAAAAGTATTTATACTTCTTAAGTTAACTCCAGAGAGAATAGTAGACAACTTTTGGACGCGAGGAAATTTTGACTGTTCCAAGTTTATCTATTCTGGAGATTGCTTTAAATTTATTTTAATATTTAAAAAATTTGAAGGCTATAGCAGAGAATCAAGATACATTCTGAGATATACAAGTGATTTGCCTTTGCCAATACCGAAATCTTCGTGGGCCAAAAACTCTATTATGAGAGCATTCAAATATTTAATAGAATACAGACATTCCGTAATAGGCTTAAAAAGTATTTAATAAGTAAAGCATTTTACTGTCTTGATGAATTTTATTTAACTTAGAATTCATGCTTTTATCAACAATTAAAAAAAAAATTACCATTTTATTTTATTTTTTTATTTTATGTTATCGTTTTATTTTGTCCAACAATTTTGTTTTCTTTTGTCATTTTGTTATACTTTTAAATAGGTATTTTCTGGTAGGTCTGGTGTAATGCTTTGTCAACAGAATTTTTTAAGAATTTTGAAAATAAAGCTTATTTGAATATGAACTATTTTGAATATTAATAGTTATATAATACAAAAGGCCAAGGCCCAAATATATGTATCCATTTACTGGTTCATTTCTAGTCTAAAAAGATACTTTGTTAGATGATAAAAATAACATAAAACAAAATTAATAAATGAAAGGATTTTACTTATGTCGCAATAAAAACATTTAATTTCCTAACTTTTGAAAATGAAAGAAGAGACACTGTTAGAATACCGCATTTACTGTTTACTATAAATAGCTTCGAAGTTTCCTGAACTTTTTGTATTTATCAGGAAGTAGATTGCCATGATGGGGATGTACTTATGATGATTATATTAGGTAAGCAATCAGGAATAATAATAATAAAAAACTCGTGTTTTTGAGATCACACGTATACTATAAGCAGTGTGAGTTATGGTGATCATGTCAAAAATTATGAAAAAAAGTTGTTCTGATTTCAAATGTCGCACAAAGAGTTTTTTCGCAAATCAAAATGGGTTAAAATTACATTATACATTAACAGTGTGAGCTTAGGTGTCCATAAATTTGAATTCGCAAAGTATTTTCATCTTTACACAAAAAACCTGATGTTAAAGATGGAACACAATATTAAATATAAAACTTACCAAATAATTGTAGAAACACTACCAACCCTGTGGCAATCCTCCTGATGCTAATTTTGCCGTGTTGTGTTTTAAAAATTAACATTTTAAATTTTTTAATTTATAAACAAAAGGGTGCTGGAACACCCTTTTGCTTTACACTTTTCTTTTGTACGTCACCATTTGTATAAGTTTTTTGAAACTCAGATTAAACTCTTCCCGACGTTACGAATGATTTTAAAATTACCGAAAATGTAGATAAGTTATAGTCTTTGATAAATACTAGTTATCTGATTTTGATTTTTTTAGGTTTAAACAACACTCCCAAAAAACGTATTTTTTATTTCGAAATTCAGTAGGAAACCAGTTGGTTCAATGGCGAGTTTAAAACAGAGCTCACTCTTTTAGTACGTAGGTTTCATCGATTTTGGGACTGGGAAATTTGCGAGGGAGGCTGCTTTCCGCGCAAGATTTTATCCCGGGAGGTATTCAGGAACACACCCCTTTCCTAGACCTACGTTCGCGGTTGTTTTTGAAGATTTTTATTTTGTTTTCATAGACGTATACCAGAGGGGCGCTAAGATGATCGGGCCCCATTTAGACATGATGTTGAAGGATGAAATTTATTTTGATAATTTTTCCTTCTTGAGAATCCTGACTGAATAGCTATTTATGTTTCTAGGCCAGGCGAAAGTGTTTACACCCCGAGGTCGATGAACGCAATTTATGACTAAGATGCATGTAATATGATGCATTTTAGGGACTACATTTAAATCTTACCAGTTATATAATATTTAGGCAATGTTAGGCAATGGATAGATTAATGTATTTCGAAATTTTTTATATTATACTGAGACGTAGCGGAAGTACATTTTGTTTACTTTTAAGAAATTTTTACTGGTGAGGGCACAGACCAACAATGGGTTCTTGGAATTTTTATTAAAGGGCGGCCAGTTAGAAGAGTGTTTAGACTAACTAATTACATTAGGAAAATCTAAAAATATATTTTTCTACCTTAATTTTAGTTAGTATTTAATCTTTTTGAAAGTCGTAGTGCCTAGAGATTTATACAGGGTGTCCCAGATTAAAGCAACTACATGGGGATTTGTTTAAATTAGAAAAAAGTTGCGCTATTCTAAGCCCAATCAGGTTTAGTTTAGTTTAGTTTATTTATTGGTAATATTACACAGAAAATAGTGTTTTTACAAGTCAACAGATAAGATATCTTACAAAATTCTACTTAAAAAGATTATTGCATAATTATGATTAATTAAAAAACCTATTTTATTTACTACATGAAGATTTAAAATATGTATAAAAACACGTTTATTTTAAAAAAAAGAAATTTCAACACACAAGTTTAAAAGTTTAAAAAAACACACAAGTTCAAAACATAAAATTACAACTCAGGTACTCCTCGAAGGAATAAAATGCATTCTGGATTAGATGGTTTTTCACCTTCCCAATAAACTGTTTAATTTCCAGAGATTTTATTTCTGGTGGAAGTGCATTAAAAAATTTGATTGCATAATAATCTGTGCCTCTACGAGTTTTTTCTAGCCTGTGATAGCTAGGTATGAGATCATCTCTATTCCTAGTATCCACAGAATGTACATCTCTATGAGTTTTAAACATCTCTTGATTTTTTCTGATATATGTCAGACAGTTCAAAATAAAAATGCATGGAAATGTTAGGATTTTTAATTTTTTAAAGCAGTTTTTACAACACTCTTGATACCTTAAGCCTCCGATTATTCTTACACAGCGACGCTGCAATTTAAAAACTTGCCTGGCCTGAGGGGCATGGCCCCAGTTTAATACTGCATAGGACATGTTTGAGCCGAAATATCCATGGTATGCAGTTAATAAGGTAGAGATGGACACATTTTTAGACAGATTTCTCATAAGAAAAATGATTTGGGCCAGGTTGGAGCTCAATTTGTCAACATGTACCTCCCAAGTTAGACCTGAATCCAGGTACACACCTAGAAATTTGACATCCTCATCACTAGGTAGATCTGACTGAGTACTTCTGAGAGTGAAATTCAAGTTTTGTGTCTTGCTATGGTTAAGACTAAGTCTATTGGCCAAAAACCAGTCCTCAATTTTATTCTTGTTGTCAGCTACAGTGTCGCTAATTGGCTGTGATGGATGATGATGTTGCAAGGTGGTAGTATCATCAGCAAACAGCAGCAGCAACAGCTCCACAATATCACAAAAATTTGGGAGATCATTGATATATATTAGGAAAAGCAGGGGACCCAGCACGGAGCCCTGAGGTACCCCATGCTGGACTCTCTGCTTCTCGGAGTTAGTGTTGTTAAAAAAGACAAACTGTTCACGCTCTTCCATATAGGATCTAACCAGGGCAATACTGCTTGGGTCAAAGTTGTAGTACTCAAGTTTTTTAAACAGTATTTCAAAAGAAATACAGTCAAACGCCTTGGTTAGATCAAGGAATGAAGCATAGGTGCCAAGCCTATCTTCAAACCCCTTTGCTACAAATTCGGTCAATTGATTTATAGCTAATGTTGTTGATTTTTTATTTCTAAAGCCAAACTGGCTCTGTGTAAAAATGTTATTGCTTTCAAAATAGTAATTAATCTGATCTTTCATCAGCGATTCAAAGATTTTAGAAATTATTGGCAAAAGAGAGATGGGACGATAGTTATTGTAGTCATCAGAAGTTCCTTTGTTTTTAAAAATGGGCACTATCTTTGCTATTTTAAGGAAGCTTGGGAAACAACTACCCTGAATGCATAAATTGATAAGATTGGTAAGGGGATCAGATAAAATATCTTTTAAATATTTAATAATTTTTGTGTTTAGATCAAAACAATCCTTACTATTGCTATTTTTTAAGTTTGAAATCTTCTCATTTACCATTTTGGAAGTAATCTCTTTAAATTTAAAATTAATGTTATCAAAATTACCAGTTAGGTAATGATTAAAGGATTTAGGAGAGTCTGGCAGATTTTTGATGACTTCCTCAGCAATACCAACAAAAAAATCATTAAAACCCTTAGCATTAAGATTAACAGCATTATCAGTTGTGGTTGTATTTGAATGAGTTTTAATTACATTCCACATGGCTTGTGACTTATTGCTGGCACTACCGATATACTCATCATGAGCAGTTTTTTTTGCTTTGGATACTTCTGCTCTGTAACGCTTTCTGTAATCATTAACAATGTGTCTGGGCACTAAGACAGAATTTTGCTTGTTAAGAATACCTAGTGTTCGAAGTCTTTCTCTCATATCCCTCAGGGTTTCATTAAACCAATTGATGTTAAGCTGTGGTTTTTTGTTGTTAACCATCTTTGATTTTACCGGTAAACAATTGTCCATTGCATTGGAGATAACATTAAGGAATTGACAAAAAAAATTTTCAATGTGTTCATTAGAAATTACAATTGAATACCAATCATATATTTTCAGCTCGTTATACAAATGTAAAAGACCCTGATCCATGACGGGTCTAAAGTTAATACGGGTACTATGGCTGGGTAATAATTCAATGGGTGTATCAAAAATGATCCCTGAGTGATCTGAGAGACCCTCTAGACAATAAGTTTTTATTTTTAAATCAGATTTGCTGCAATTGACATAAATATTATCAAGGCATGCCTCAGCTCTTGTTTTAAAATAAACTGTCCGAAATAAATCATATGAGTTCAGAAAAAAATCTAGGTAGTTTACTTCTTTGCTTTTTGGGCTTTTAAAGTGAACATTAAAATCTCCAGCTACTATGGTATGTGCAGATAGGTTAATTTTATCAAGAGCACATGAAAGAATGTGAAAATAGGTGTTTAAATCACCATCTGGTGACCTGTAAACTGTAAGTATTTGAGTATTAATAGATTTAATGTATATTCCCGTTATTTCACAATGCACCTCTGTGGAATATTTAGAGAGATTCAAATCCTCATACTGTAAGTTTTCCCTTAGATAAATACCCACACCCCCTCTTATTTTATTAAACCTTGAAAATTCTGAAGCAGCTACAAAATTCTTTATTTTTATTTGACTAAACTCACCATATTGCAGCCAATGTTCATTAACACAGAAACAATCTGCTTTTACCTCTTCAAGAAGCACCTCAATATCAGGAATTTTGTCCCTAATACCTTGGAAGTTTGCATAAAATATTTTAAAATTCTTATTAACTAAACCCTTACTGTGCTTCTTCCCTTTTGATGAGAAGGCACTTTCTGAAGGCGTTGGAGATTTATAAAATGGTTAACTGTGACACCACTAGGCCAGAGATTTGGGTCAAGTATACCATCTTTAAAGTCTTTAGGGACACCAAGCTTGAAAGAACTGGCTTGCTGACGAATGGTACGCATTTTCTCACACACTATGGATTTTTCATTAAATTCATGCTTTTGAAGGTAGCTTAGAATATCTTTCTCTTCAGTTTGCTTGGCTAAACCTGTTACAAATACCCAGTGATATCTTTGGGCTATTTGCAGGTCATTACTACCCTCATTAGATCCTTTAATGGGTATAGGTCTTTGTTTGGACGGCTGTTTCTTGTGCCTGGAGGCTAGAAGGGACTCATCTTCATTCACGGGCGCGGTGTGCATGCGTCCCCTTCTGTACGTAACATTTTGCCATCCGCTAAGATGGTTTTCGTCGTCATTTTTCAGATTTGCTGTGACTTCTGCATTGTTTACGATTGCTGAAGATTGTGAGGTTAGGTTTAATTTTGTTGTTGTTTGGCCTACTGCAGTGTTGTCAAACTGTTCATTGCTCGATGAGGGGCCGTTCACAGCCGATGGTGCAGAGGATTGCTGACTTTCTTGACCAATCGAAATGCGTTCTGGGTGTTCTGTGCTGATGTTCTGTGGTTCTGTGTCTGTAATCAAAATGGAGGTTTCTTTGTTATTGCACCTGTTTTTATGCTTTTTGGTTGGCATTAGTGTTTCTGTGGGACTTTGTTTACTTTCCAATTTTTCTTCCAGAGTCAGGATTTTTTCCCTCAGAAGGGCATTGTTTTCCTCTAAGAGAAGATTCTTACTTTTAAGTTCGCTAACCATCTCGTTTAGCAGTTGAAAATGCGCCGTTTCAGAACTGGCACTATTTGAGGTTATCTCATGTCCTTTGCAGATAACTCGCGTTTCATCCACAATTTGGAGCTTTTCCGCCCAATCTCGTAATGCACAAGATTTATGGAACACTTTTCCACATGTTACACACACAATTGCACTTGTTTGTTTGGTTTTACAGCATGTAAAATTGATTTTTTCACCTGCTACACTTTCTGGCGCGTTTTTACTGGGCGCCATTTTTAATTCTGATGAGGTGCTGTATTAATATAAAAGATATCTACAGGGGTTACCAAAATATCGAGCAAAAACTAAAAATTGTGTTTTTTGAAAAATTTAAATATCGCCGCCATCTTGCAAACAAATTTAATGAAATTTGGTAGTTTTGTATAAGCAACTACGGCCAATCGAACGACGTTAACAAATTTTTTCTAGGCCTTCTAGTTTTTTTGAAACCATAGCCAACTTTGTTATTTCTTAAAACCGCCATAATGAATTTATACGTTTATAAATAGAGCATTAAAAGAGCTTTTTAACCATGTATAATAATTTAATGAATTTATTTAAAAAACTGTTTTTCACTTGGCTGTGAAAGAAGGCCGTAGTTACGTTTGTTGTCATACCTATGTACCTATCTGTCAAAACTTTCTCATTTAGTTGACCATAAGTTTGTTTTTTTCCCATGCCACTCTGTGACCCTATCTTAAGTATTTTTTAAAATAGTTTCTAAGATATTTCCTTTAAAGTTTTAAATAAAAAACGCTGATTTCTTCAAAACCACTGAACAGATTTAAATTTGGTTTTCGGCCTTTGTAATAAGACCAACTTTACTTTAATTCTTGCAAATTTTTTTTCTATTTTTTCAACTTTGAAAAAAAAGGAGGAGAGAAGTACCCTAAAAACTCGATTTCAAAAAAAAAGTTATTTAACTTTTTTGACTCTGACCTTTTTCTTTTTATAATCCATTTTTGCTGTAATTCAATTTTGATAGGTCTCTTGCCCCCCCCCCCCTCATTTTTGTTTGGGTTAGATACGCCGCTGATATGGGCATATTTTCAATTGCCAAGATTAAAAAGGCCTTTATATGAGTATTTCATGGGTTTTGGATTTTTGACCGGAAATTTTCATTTTAGAACCACAGTGTGTGGTCGCGAAAATTTTAAATTAAATTAGTTAAGACTATAGCAACTTATTATTAGGGGTTTTTGAGTTACAATCATACAGCGTACTAACCAAAAGCTTTGACGACGAAAAATTACAATCTTTTACTGCAGTATATTTGTGTGTCTAACTTCTTCGTTTAGACCGAGGGGTGGCTCGGTATTTCGTTTTAGTGTAGAGAAATGCTAGGGGAAATACAGAAAATACTATAAAATACGTGGAAATACTAGGAAAAACCTTGAAAATTTAAGGAATTATTGGGAAATATACCGAGAATTATCGTAGGTATTAGATAGTTTTTGGTCATCCCAAATTTCGGCCCGATAACTTCAGCGACAACGATAACTTTAACAATATTTGATAGTTCGAAATTTTTTGGTACCGGTTTTAGTCGACGCCGACGGTGCGGTTATCTGCCGTTTGGGGCGCAAGACTATTAAAATCGTGACATTCATTAGGGGAAGATGGGGGAGTTTTTGTCTAGGAAAAGTTTATTTGCAGTTTTAATACTTTGGGGTTTTTCTTGTTATAAACAAGTTTAGAATAGAAATGTTTCATATTACCCCTTCGTCTTGACTATCGTGTGTTAATAGGGAACATCGTAATGGGGTAATAAGAAATATAATATTTTTTGTTGCACTTTGATTTGAGTAGTAAGTTTACCCTCAAATTTCACCAAAGTGCCTTATGTAAAGCTGTAAAATTGGCAAGTTGCACAAATATTAAATGGCATCTAACGCAAATAGTCCACAGTATAGCAGTGTATTTTTTAATTGATGACTAACAGGCTGAATTCTCGTACATAGCTTTATTCGGCCCAGACGCCTAACTTTTTCCTCTGCGAAAATTTTTGAGAGTGATTCTAACAGAATGCGAGGGTGCAGAAATTTTTGAGCTTCGGACTAACTAAACCAAGCATGTGAGTTTGGGGACAATGTTGCCATTTACTTTTAAATACATACATTTTTTAGGCAAGAGAAAAAAAAGCTATTAACTCTCAAATTATCTCAAAATTATAATTTACTGAGGATATTTTTTATTTTTTAATATGTAGCTTAATTTACCGAATGCTGCGCAGGCTAATCTTACTCGTCTCTCGATTTAAGTTGATTGGTTTTATTTTTTTAGTTTAATAATTTGTCCCAGCCTAGGTATATATTCCTGTGCTTGTTCTATTTTCTCCTGGTTTATTCTGATCGTGATCTCTACATCTGTGTTTGTTATGATTTTAATTTTAGTGTAGTTCATACTCAAACCTATATTTTTAGCTACTGTATCCCGTTCTTCCAGCATTCTTATCAGTTCTTCTTTCTTATCTGTTATTAAGGCTTTATATTAGATTGTTCAAGTATCGTCCGTTTACTTTGATGCCTATTTCTTCCCCATCTAATTTTTTTAAAAGATCTTGTAGGGCCTGGTTAAATAGTTTAGGGGACATTGTGTCACCCTGTCCGACACCTCCTCTTATGAGGATTGGCTTGGTTCCTTCGTGGATTTTGATTGATGTTGACTATTAAATCTGTGTATTCGGCATTAATTAAAGATGCTCTTACTGCCCATTGCTCAATGCTATCGAAAGCTTTTTCAAAGTCTATAAACGCAATATAAAGTGAAATGTATTCGTTGCTCGTTCTATAAAAGAATTAGTATCCAGGATTTTTTTTTAATGTGTCAAAGTTAATGACAATATTATTCTACAAATCATATGCTTGGTTTAGTCAGTCCGATGCACGAAGCATGTCTACGCCTGCACACTCTGGTAGGAATCACTTTCAAGTATTTTTGCGGGGGAAAAGTTAGGCGTCTTGGCCAAATAAAGCTACGTACGAAAATTTAGCCTGTTATTATAATCACTTAAAAAATAGACAGGTGTGCTGTGGACTATTTGAGTTAGATGCCATTTAATATTTTTACAACTTGACTTTTCTAAAGCTTAACATAGGTCACTTTTGTCAAATATGAAGGCAACTTCACTAAGTACCCAAATCAATATACAATAAAAAATAATATATTTTTTATTGCCCCCTTACGATGTTTTTTATTACCCCACGATAGTCAAAATGAAAGGGTAATAAAACACATTTCCATTCTAACTACTGGTTTATGACAGGCAAAATTTAAAACAATACATATAAAGTCTTACACTTGACAGCAAACTTTGTGTTTTCGTCAGACAAAAAAAAATATTATTTGAAATGGTTTGCTTGTAAAAAACCAAAGTGCTAAACCTTTATTAATATTGTAGTAGAAAATTTGAAAGGTTTTTTCAGATATCTCAAATGAGAAAAGACAAACTGCAAGAGTAGCAAAAAAATATTTCCTATTACTTATTACCCGATTATCCCCTAAGTGAAATAAATGTGTTCCGCCAGAGATTGCTTAATCATCTTCCATCTATGCCTGGTTTCGCTCAACACACTGCTGTGACCTGTGCAGCCTGCGCCACCAAATGGCGCGGCATTTAATAGAAGCTCGCTGAAACACAATTGCGCATGTTCTACGTATGTCAAAAATCCTATGTTAACCGTCCGTGAATTTGCGGCGTTTCACGGAAGCCGCTAACGACCTGTGACGTTCAAATGCCAACAGTGTCAAGTTGCGTTAGTCGTCGGCCGTTTTTGACATGACCAAAAACTATCTATCTATTTCCTTTTGGTGTACAAAAATTAATGATCTAGCCACCCTCGGTTTAGACATACTATAGTCTAACATATACGCATTTGTAATGACGTCACCAGTTGAGAAAAAAACGTATGGCGTAGATATTTTTGCAAATCAATGTTTTTTGATTGACAGTGACGGATACTTCACAGAACCAATTACCTACCTATTTGAATCATAGACACTACTTTTTTTAAAAAGTTTATTGTCACCGCTGTTTATAATATACTAAACAAAGATAAACAAAATTGACTTCATTACAAATGGGTATAAGTTGGACTATACACGTTAAAAAAATTTTTCTTAGGTCAAAGCAAATTGCTTTGAAGTGAAATAATTTGTGCTTTCCTACTCACCAAGAGAATATTTTCTTGATATAGTACAAAAATGTCTTGGCTCTTGTTTTGATGTGAAACAGAAATTATTTTATTATAAATTAGAACTGAATTGATCTAAGGCACCGTTTTCTCTGAAAGAAGAATATTACTTATATGAAGACAATTTACTTTGTTATAAAATAGAATATACTGAAACAAAACAATTAAATAATAAAAATAAAGTCTTATTTCAAGATTAAAGGTTGCGTTGAACTAAAAACAAATATTTTCATTCAAAACAAATTGTTTTAAGGTAAAACAATTTATTCAAGAAAAGAACGTGTTTTCATTCTAGACAAAAAATTTTACCGTGTATATTTTTCGTCATCAAAGCTTTTAGTTGATATACAGGGTTCGTCAACGATCGTTTGGCCATTGAAAATATGTGAATTGAAGTAAGATCGATATTTAAATATTAGCGCTGTTGTCAAGTTAGCAATTCAAGAAAATGGTTATCTTTTCACGATCTAATGACGTTACTCTTACCGGCTGAGTAGGCCAAAGCCGGCCATTAATAAAATCCAAAAAACACTTTGATTTTAATTGCTGTTGCGCCATCTCTTAGATATCATTTGATCTGTATGACTAATAATCAATACTGCGAATCCGAAATTCTGCTTTTAGTTCAGGTCCTACATCCGAGATTACAGGCATGTGCTGCGTTTAATGATAGATATAAGATTCGCCTGAACATTTTGTGAAAGGGTCCCCCCCCCCCTTAAACGTGCTTTTTGATATTTTTTGCTGATAACTCGAACAGTCAACTTTTTCAAAAATATTCTAGAAATCATTTTTCAAGCGGATACAATTTCCTTTTCAACGATGTACCTTGGTACCCTTTAACGGCAGTGGTGCATATTTCATTAGCGTACGAAAAAAGGGAAAATTTTTAAAATATTTTTTTTCATCTATTTTTTGTGGTATTATTATTATTAAACTTTTAACATGGCAAAAATAACTAAGTAACAATTATTGAGGCAGATGAAAAGTCCTCTCTAACGATGTATAACACGCCCCCTTACATCAGTGGTGTACCTTTTATAGGCATTTAAATAAATCAGAGGTGTGGAAAAAACTAGTTTTTTTTTAATTTTATTAAATTTTACTGTCCCATATGTCTGGTTTTAAAACTTTTTTTTAAAGCTGAAGAAATTTTCTTTCTAATGATTTATATCGCTCCGCCCTCAAGGCAGCGGTAGATCTGGCATAGACGCACCAAAAATGGTCAAATTTGGTATACACTTGAATCTTCATTTAAGACAACCATGTTAGAACAGTATACTCCTCCGAAAATACAACGACAGGGATTCATCCGCCCACCCTTGGTGGGGGGGCTATCCCTACCCTAAATAATTTTTTGACAATTTTCGGTTTATTAGAAAGAATGTGAAAACATTATTTAAGGGGGGGACCACCCCCCCGCCAAGAGTAGGCGGGTGGATCCCATTCGTTATATTATTGGGGGAGTATACTGTATATACATACCAATTGTGTTGCTTCTCTCATTGAACGTAGTATGTGTATTAATACTGTTCCAAAAAGATCGTCTTAAATGAAGATTCAAGTGTATACCAAATTTGACCATTTTAGATCTACCGCTGCCTTGAGGGGAGAATGATATACATCGTTGGAAAGGAAATTTCTTCAGCTTTAAAAATAAGTTTTAAAACCAGATATGTGGGACAGTAAAATTTAAGAAAATTAAAAAAAACAATTTTTTTCCACACCTCTAATTTATTGCGGTGCGCCACTGATGTAAGGGGGCGTGTTATATATACATCGTTAGAGAGGACTTTTTATCAGCCTTAATAGTTTTTACTTAGTTGTTTGTTTCCAAGTTAAAAGTTTGCAAATAATTGGGAAAATAGTGTAAGAGAGCACTTTTGAGGGGGTGAGAGGAGGAATCCCCACTTTGAAAAAGGTTAACTAGAAAAAGTCAGTTTTAAGTTATTTAAATTTTTGTTTGATTTAACGATTTCTACAAACACATTTATTTTTATTTCAAGGCGGCTATTTAAAAAAACATGCCTACCTTAATAAGTATTTAACTGTATACAATGGGCTTTTAAACTAGTGTTAAGGATGTTTTAAAAATTTTTCCCTTTTTTTGTACGCTAATGGAATTTGCACCACTGCCGTCAGAGGATATTAAGATACATGGTTGGAAAGGAAATTGTATCCGCTTGAAAAATGATTTTCAGAAGTTTTTTGAAAAAGTTGATTGTTTTCGAGTTATCAGCAAAAAACTTTTAAAAAAGACGTTTAAGGGGGGGGGGACAACCCCCCTGCCAGGGGTCGGTGGGTGGTTACCTTTCGTAAAATGTTCGGGTGAGTCTTATGCCTATTCATACCAAGTGTGTTGCTTCTATCATTAAACGCAGTATCGGACCCCGTAGGGCCTGAACTATTTTAGCAACTTGGCTTCGTTAGCCGCCGCGAGCAGATCGAACGGTGCAAAGCGCGACTTTAATAGAAGAGCAAGGTGATTGTCTTAAGAAAAAATTATTAAAAAATTGAATTTTTCTCGATTTAATGTTTCCTGATTAAAGCTAAAATAACGAAATAAATAATAATTACTATTTCTTCGTTTTTTAAAAGTGGAAATCTTATTGTGCTTGCTCCTGTTTAGTAATAAAAAACTATTAATGAATTTTGAGTCACAGCGGCAAACGCTCCTAAATATGCGCGTCTTTGGTCTCTCACTGACTTCTTGTTTTCCATAAGTTCATCCTTTTTTATACGCTTTTCATAAAGTCTAAACGTTCGATGTCGAGTACTGTATATGGCTGTATGATTGTAGCTCAAAAACCCTTAATAATAAGTTACTACTAGTCTTCGTTGCATGAGTCGATATGGCTAATAATACATGGGCCTTAGTCCCACATAGCACAAAAATCACATCAACATTAAATTAACGTGAAGAAATATATAATTGTGTGATCTATTACCAATCGATCTAAGGTGCATTTAAAAAATCTTTTACTTTTATCCCACGGGATAACAAAGTCCTCTTAACTATGTACCCCTCGTGCTTCTAATTTTTTCAGTGGAGAATTTATAACAACTCGTTTTTATGATGCAATTTGGTGCAAACAAGGGTTTTTATCAAACCCTCGTACATTTTATCCCAGTTAACAATAGGGTGTTTGACAGTAGTAAAAAATAAATATATATTTATTTTTAGATATCTCTTTAGGGCTTGGTAATGCTAAAAACAATTTTAATGCTAATTTTTTCTCAAATTCATAGTTCTTTTAATTAAATAAATTCCCTGAATTAAAACCATTAGCCACGTGATTCAAAACAGGCGGTATACCAATCAGCTGCGAGTGACGTCACAAAATAGTAAACGCCTCGAACAAACCTATTTTCTGTGTTATTTTCTTATGGATGGTAATGTTTGCTTTGGTTTAAAGTGCGAATTATCGTCCTAAATTAGATTTTATTTTGTGTTTTGCTTATAAAAAATATTTTCAATGGAAAACGGATTCTCCAAAGCCGATAGCTCCTTGCCAATGCTGCATTCCTTTATGGTAGCAGGCTTCTTTGCCAACAACAGTGATTTTTGTTCTGCGGAATTTAGAAACGTTAAAATGTTGATGTAGGTATTCGATTAGTTGTTTTGTATATAGCTGAAAGTTCTTTTATGATATTCTTCGCCTACTTTTACTCATTTAGATTTTGAGGTTGGGTTATATGTTTTGGTTTTTTGTTTAATATGCCACTTACAATAAATTCAATTAAATACCCAATCATTATTATTTTAAGCTTTTACTGCTGTAGGCACATGAATAAATAATTTTTCAGGTGTTTTTATGCTAGTATTCGAACACTAAGGCACTACACACCACTTATAGGACATTTTTTTACTTAAAAAACAGTAAAAACACAGACCAAAAACAAATAAACATTTGAATGCCGTGCCATTTTACTGCGCTGTGACAACGCCATGCTAGAAATGAGCGTTTTGCCAGCAAATTCAAATCGGAAATTAGAAAACTTGATTTTAAATGTAATCATGATAAAATATACTGTTACAAATTTAAGTTATTTAAATTTTATAGCTAGAATTTATTTAGGTTTAGTGTAGTATTAGGTTGACGTATCTTATGGTTGTATTCTTAGTCTAGGTTTTAGTTGAGTTATCTATGACACTCAAGCATGCCGCGTACCTTCTGGAAGAAACGAGAATGTTCGTGAATCGAAGGATGGATGGTTCTCGAATAGTAGGCAGACCCTATATATAGGGCCTGACGCGGCTCATCGAGCCAGTCATAGATATCCAATGGTAGTGATCGCTAGATGTTAACGCGAAGTTAATAGGCGGATTAAAGTAGTGAATTATTAGCAAGTTATTAGTAAGTTTAAGTGCGTGTTTTTGTACATAATTTGTCGAAATAAATTGATGTATTGTTTTTGACATTTGCGAGTTTTAATTGTAGTGGAGAACCCGTAACAATTGGTGTCAGGAGTGTGATTAAAAGAAATAAATAGTGCAAAGACTATCCTTACACAGTACCACCGGCTAGAACAATTAAAAAGAAGAACAGGAAGTGATTTTGCCAGAATATTCAGAACTGAATAGTGCAAAGACTACCCTTACATAGTACCACCGTCTAGGACAATTGGACAGAAGAACAGTAAGTTATTTTTCCAGAATATTCGAAGAAATTCGATATTGTTTTATTCAAAAAGAGATATTTGAGAACCGACTTCGACATTAACCTTACAATCCAAAAATTGAATCACTTTCTACGACGATCTATTCAGAAACTAGAAGAGATATACAAATACCGACTTCGACATTAGTTTAGTTACTTCAAAAATAAGAATTAGCAAGATCTTCTAGAATATTCCATAACATTCTACGACGTTCTATTCGAAAACCAAATGAGATATTTGAGAACCGACTTCGACATTAACATTACATTTCAAAAATTGATAATTAGAGAGATTTTCTAGAATATTCTATCACTTTCTACGACGTTCTATTCGAAAACCAGAAGAAATATCCAAAAAGCGACTTCAACATTAGTTTAGTAATTTCAAAAGTAAGAATTAAAAAGAATTTCTAGAGGATTCCATAACATTCTACGACGTTCTATTCAAAAACTAAAATATATACAAATACCGACTTTGACATTAGTTTAGTTATTTCAAAAGTAAGAATTAGCAAGATTTTCTAGAATATTCCATAACATTCTACGACGTTCTATTCGAGAACTAAAAGAGATAATAAAAAAAAGGGACTTCTACATTTGCTTAGTCATGGATGGAGTGATAAATTACTGCATTTACTAGAAAATTCCAGAACATTCCATAAGGTTCTATTTAAGAATCCGAAGAGATATTGAAAAACCGACTTCGACATTCGCTTTATATCCCTAAAATAAACGTTTTAAGTGATTTATCAGGAAGTTGATGCTTACTAGACAAGGATCGGCAAAGATGGAAGATCTAACTAAAATGATGCAGGCTGTAGCAGCTCAAATGGTTCAAAACCAGAATGATATAAGACAGACCATTGAGCAAAACCAGGACAATATGAGACAGATCATGGAACAAAACCAGGGCGATATGAAACAGACCATGGAACAAAACCAGAATGACATGAGACAGACATTAGATAGCATGCAAGAAAACTTCGATCAGATAAAGAGCAACTCCGAGCAGCTGAGAGAAGAGTTCAAGACTGCAACCGAAGATCTTAAGGAAGAAATAACCCAAAGAATGCATAGTGTAGAACAAAAGGTACAAAATAAATTGCAAAATGTAGAAGAAGCAGTACAAAATGTTAAAGAGAAGGTACAAAATGTTGAAGAAAAGGTACATGTTGAAGAAAAAGTGGAGAACAAACTACAGAATGTAAGGGAAGAAGTTTTTCAAACCCTGGAAGAAAAATTCCAGGACGTGTCGAAACAGCTTATACAGCTCCAAAAAGAACACAACAAAATAAAAGCTCAGGGATGTGTTGTGAATTCCAACCAAAACATCAAACCTCCAAATTTCGATGGTACGTCTTCCTGGTCCACCTACAAACAACAATTTGAAGCTGCTGCCGCTGCAAATGGTTGGGACGAGGACGAGAAAGCTAGAGCGTTGTTAGTAGCTCTACGGGAACCTGCTCTGGCACTTTTACGGTCCATTCCAGTCGAACAAAAACAGAATTATAACGCTTTAGTGGCAGCGCTAGAAAGAAGGTATGGAGACGAACACTTGGGAAATTTATATTGGTCAGAATTAAATGTTCGTCAACAAAGAGCAGGGGAGTCATTACAAGAGTATGAAGCGGATATCAGGAGGCTGATGTACTTGGCTTACCCAGAAATGCCAGAAAATTACAGAGATCCCTCCACGGTAGCTCGCTTTATTAACGGCTTGCGAGACACGGACTTAGCAAAATTACTTCGTCGAGAACGCTTCCATAACAGCAGTGAAGTGTTGATTCGAGCTCTAGAAATTGAATCATCAAATAATATGTCCAGGCCAAAAGCAAGGGCTGTTTCAATTCACTAATTCACGCTAAGCCAAATTCTTCAATCAATGAAAGAGAAGATTGACTCTTTAAAAGAAAGCAGACGATCCCCTCCAAATGTAAAGTGTTTTAGATGCGGACTTACAGGGCACATTCAACGCAATTGTCGTGTCCAAATAAGGTCTCGCCACCATTTAGCGGAACAAAGTACAGCAGAGGAGATCAGGAAAAACTAAAACTTTTCAACACGGAAAGGCGGGTGTTAACTAATGGAAGGGAAGCCCCCAAAATTTACTCTATTAAGAGTTTACAACATACTGCTGACAGCTTCAACATTGACGGACTTATAAATGGAAGACAAGATAACATCACAGTAGACACCGGTGCAGCCATATCATTGCTTAAGTCCAAAATTGCAACGAGATATTAAATTCGACCAACAGAAAAGAAAATAACACTTAAGACTGTGACTGGAGAATCCGCCGACGTGTTGGGGCAGACAGACATAGACCTACAGCTGGGAAGATTAAAGATTCGCCACACTGTATTGGTTGCCGAAATAGAAGACGAATTTATTTTGGGAATGGACTTGATAAGTAAACATGGATTTGCGTTTGATAATAAACTTAATATCCTAAGATTTGGGAATGAAGAGTTCATTTTGTCAAATAGTCACTTTAATAAGGAACCAATAAAGGTGGTGGCAGTATGCACAACAAGACTGGTCGGTAACAGTGAGACCATAATTTTTGGGAGGCTAGAAAGTAAAACATCAAGCTGCGTCGGACTCATAAGCCAACAGAATACACCCAACACCTACCGCGTTGCAAAGTCACTAGTTAAAACCGATAAAGACATCCCGATTAGAGTCGCCAATATTTTCCCAAATAGTGTCAAAATTAATAAGGGGGGGGGGGGTGGTAGCATTATTTGAGCCAGTCCAGAAAGTAACAAGATGTGAAGAGCCAACTTCGGAGGATAAAAGCAAGTTACCAACGGAGGTACTTTAGCAATTTCAGTCAACTTGGCAACATCTCACTCCAGAAGAATTTCGTATAGCGAGGGAGTTTATAGAAGAAGAAAGTAATATCTTCGAAACTAAGAGTAGTTCGGGACGCACAAACCTTATTCAACATTCCATCAACACTGGCGATGCCCAACCGATAAGACAGCCCCCAAGAAGACTACCAATGGCCAAACAGGAAGAAGTTCACAATCTCATTAATAAAATGCTCAGTGAAGTATCATCAAGTCCTTGGTCATCTCCTGTGGTGTTGATAACTAAAAAGAATGGAAGTACTAGACTACAGGAGACTTAACGATGTGACCAAGAAAGATAGTTACCCACTGCCAAGAATAGACGACACATTAACAACATTGGCAGGATCATATTGGTTTTCTACTCTTGATCTAAAAAGTGGGTATTGGCAAGTAGGAATCTTTGAAAGAGATATAGAGAAGACAGCATTCTCTGCTGGAAGTGGACTTTATCAGTTTAATGTGATGCCATTTGGCCTATGCAATGCCCCAGCTACATTTGAAAGACTAATGGAAGTCGTTCTACGAGGCCTTACTTGGAAAACCTGCCTAGTCTATTTGGATGATGTTATAGTAATGGGAAAATCATTTCAAGATCATCTAGACAATTTACGAGAAGTATTTTCAAGAATCAGGAACGCAAATCTTAAATTAAACTCAATGAAATGTTTTCTATTTCAAGAAAAAGTTGAGTTCTTGGGTCACGTCGTTTCCCGAGAAGGCATCCATACCGACGAAAAGAAGTTACAAGCAATAAAAGAATGGCCTCAACCTCGAGACAAACATGAATTGAGAAGCTTTCTGGGTCTGTGTACATACTACAGACGATTTGTAGAAGGGTTCGCCAAAATAGCGTCTCCATTACATAGACTTACAGAAGATAAAGTTTCTTACACATGGAATACTGAATGTGACCAAGCATTTAGAAGACTAAAAGCAGCATTATGTTCTAGTCCGATTCTCGCATATCCTATTCCCAAAGATAAATTCATATTAGATACTGATGCGAGCAACGATGGCATAGGAGCAGTACTCTCCCAAGTACAAGATGGAGAAGAACGGGTCATCGAATTTTTCAGCAAAAAGCTATCCAAACCAGAGAGAAATTATTGTGTTACCAGAAAGGAGCTCCTAGCCATCATTAAATCCGTAGATCACTTTCACAAATACCTCTATGGACAAGAGTTTCTGATTAGAATGGATCATGCTGCGTTACAGTGGCTCATGAAAATGAAACAACCTGAGGGGCAAGTCGCGAGATGGATAGAAAAGCTACAACAATACCATTATCAAATTAAGCACCGAGCGGGAAGGGTACATAATAATGCAGATGCATTGTCCAGAAGATCTTGCCCTGAAGATTGTAAACATTGCAGGAGAATTGACCGGAAAGAAGGAATTACCTACGTGCGTCAGATAAAATTGGAACCGGATGAAGAATGGATGGCGGCTTCAATTAGAACCACACAACTTGACGACAAAGATGTAGGACCTATTTTGCGATTAAAAGAAGAGAATAAGCCACGACCATCATGGCAAGATATCGCAAATCAAGGGATGATATTCAAATCACTGTGGGCACAATGGGATTCACTGATAGTAGAAGAAAACATTCTTAAACGTGCCTGGGAAAGTGCCGATGGCCTTACTGTGATTAATCAAGTAGTAGTTCCTAGGAGCATGGTAGACAATGTAATTGCCGAATGCCATGGTGGAAAATCAGGCGCACACCTAGGCATAAATAAAACTATTGACAAAATTCGAAACCGATTTTATTGGGTCAATTACTTTCAAGATGTAAAAAACTGGTGCCGCCGATGTTCGAGTTGCGCAGCCAGCCAAGGTACCAAAACAAGGTCCAGAGGTCAAATGAAACAATATAACGTAGGCCTGCCATTTGAGCGCATTGCTACTGATGTGGCCGGACCATTTCCAGAAACTAAAAAGGGCAACAAATACATCCTCATTGTCATGGATTACTTTAGTAAATGGCCAGAAGTTTTTGCTTTGCCTAAGCAAGAGGCCACTACAGTTGCATAAGTTCTGGTAAATGATGTTTTCAGCAGATTTGGAATTCCTTTGGAACTACATTCAGATCAAGGGAGGAACTTTGAATCAAAGCTTTTCCAGAATCTCTGTGACCTTTTAGGAATACATAAAACACGAACTACTGCTTTACATCCGCAGTCAGATGGTATGGTTGAAAGATTTAATAAAACAATAGAAGAACATCTTTGCAAAGTTGTTGATGAGCACCAAACAGATTGGGACCAATATATTCCATTGTTTTTGATGGCCTACAGAACCGCCATACACAATACGACAGGAGCTACTCCATCTAGTATCCTGTTTGGTAGAGAACTGCGTTTACCATGTGATATCATGTTTGGTTCTCCTGAAGAAGAACACTTAGAAGTTAATGACTATGTAGAACGTTTAAGACAAAAGTTGCACGATATCCATGAGGTGGTTAGAGAGTACATAGAAATAGCCAGTGACCACATGAAAGCAATATATGACCTGAAAGCAAACTCTTCAGGGTTCAAAGAGAATGATCAAGTCTGGTTATACAATCCTCAACGCAAGAAAGGAAGATCACCTAAGTTGACACCACCATGGGAAGGACCTTATAAAGTTCTTAAGAGAATTAATGTACCTAGTCTACCGAATACAGAGAAGCCCGAAGTCCAAGATGAAAGTTGTTCATCTGGACAGACTAAAACTTACCTGGCAAATTTTGATCGAGACGATCAAACCTGAAGAGGAGGATAGTGTTACAAATTTAAGTTATTTAAATTTTATAGAATTTATTTAGGTTTAGTGTAGTATTAGGTTGACGTATCTTATGGTTGTATTCTTAGTCTAGGTTTTAGTTGAGTTATCTATGACACTCATGCATGCCGCGTACCTTCTGGAAGAAACGAGAATGCTCGTGAATCGAAGAAGGATGGATGGTTCTCGAATAGTAGGCAGACCCTATATATAGGGCCGGACGCGGCGCATCGAGCCAGTCAAAGATAACCAATGGTAGTGATCGCTAGATGTTAACGCGAAGTTAATAGGCGGATTACAGTAGTGAATTATTAGCAAGTTATTAGTAAGTTTAAGTGCGTGTTTTTGTACATAATTTGTCGAAATAAATTGACGTATTGTTTTTGACATTTGCGAGTTTTAATTGTAGTGGAGAACCCGTAACAATACTATTTTAATAATTCTGCGTAGGAAATTAGGGACCTATGTATCATTCTAAACACTTATCTAAAATTTGTCAAATACCCTATTGTCAACTCGTTATTCCAGATTTTTCCAAAAAAATTAGATATATATTATATATGAACACGGGAAAAAGGGGCTTATCGACATTTTATGGAAAATTGAAATATTGTTATATTGTGTAGAATTTTTACAGGTCTATTGCCCCATACTAAAGAAACTAGAAATAACGTGCACATTTCAGATATATTTTCGAATAAAATTAAGGCGTTTGGTACAGGGAAATAAGGGGCTCAAAAAACCTAGAAATTGCTCTTTGGTAAAAAAGAATAAATAAATGTCCATGTTCAGTTTTGATTTAAAAAAAAATTAATAAAAAAAACACTGCTAAATTTACTTGTAAGTACTAGTCGCAGTTGATTTCCAACTTTTAGGTTTAATTTTTATTCAGCCTTATAAAAAGCACTATGCATTTACAATTAATTTAGCTTTACCCAAAAAGTACGTGTAGATTTTCTACGAACGCTAACATAGTTACTTTTCATTGAGTGAAGGTGGGGAGGAGAGACGGAGGAGGGAACTAGTAAAATGGTGTCGAATAAAATCTTAAAGCGTGTACCGAAAGAATTTTTGAAATCGCTCTAAATTTGTGAAAGGTATAGCTACAACTATTAGTAAAAAGGAGAATGGGGAGAAGAGAGGGAGAGGAAGGGGGAAACTAGAAAAAATGATGTTGGAAAAAAGTCTTAAAGCGTGCGCGGGAAGAATTTTTGAAATCGCTTTATATTTGTGAAAGGTATAGCTACTATTTTACTAATAAGGAGGGAGGGGAGAAGAGAGGGAGGGGGCAACTAGTAAAATGATGTTGGAAAAAAGCCTTCAAGCGTGTGCAGAAAGAACTTTTGAAATCACTTTATATTTGTGAAAATTATAGCTATAACTATTACTAATAAGCATGACGGGGAGGAGAGAGGGGCAGGCGGGGGGAGGGATTAGTAAATTGGTGTTGGAAAACAAATTCGAAAGCGTATGCAGAAAGAATTTTTGAAATCGCTTTATATTAATTATGCGAATTACATTTTTGAATAGGGTGGGGGGAATGACAGGAGGGAAGATGGCTGGGAGCAGGGAGGACTAAAAGTAAGTACAGCAAATTAGGGGACATTTGCATTAGGTAATCAAAGGAATTTCAATAAAATCGCCTGAAATTTAGATAATTTGTATGCCGTAAAGCCTACATGATGTGACAAAATGACGTCTAAACACCGCCATATTGATTCATATTTAAAAAAACATACCTTCGGGATCAGTAGCAATTCAAGGACACCTTTTTTGTCAAAATCGGTTCAGGCGTTTAGCCTCTAGCGTGACACAAACATATTTACTTACATACATACAACAATTGACAAATATTACCCTTCCTTTTGCCGTGCTGCAGTTGGATAAAAAAATTAAGGCGTACAGGGAAAGAAGGGGCTCAAAAAACCTAGAAATGGCTCTCGTGTAAAAAATAATAAATGAGGAGCAGACGTTCTATATGCATTTTGTCCATTTTTTCACATTTTTAACCACAGATGCCTTCGTAAACTACATACATAGAGCAACAATATTATGCCACAGAAGACGTATATAGGTATAATCCTTGAATGTTTTTTTATCCATATTAGGTATAAATGAACTTTTCGGTTAATTTCTTGTCAAACGCATAGCAGTTTTTTTATTTACCAAAATTACAAAAAATTGACAAAATGCATATAAAAAGTCTGATCCTCAAATAAATGTTCATGAGCCCCTTTTTCTTGTGTACCCTTCACATGATATGATATTAACCCAAAAAAAGGTTTAAGGCAAGTTTTTAAAAAAGCTGTGTCCTCTATCTTAAATTTCAACGCACGCCCTTGGCTGTTTTCATTAATGAATTCCCTATGGGCATAACAAAAATCAAAATTAAATATTAAAAGAAAACATTTCGTGGAATGCTTATTATGACATTTAAAATGTTGTTAGCAATTAACTGAATTTAATTTATTTCAAAAAGAAATAAAAAATATTAACTTTTTTTAAGTAGGTACTTTTTATTCCTAGATAAAATTTTAAGCAATACACACTTATTTCCTGAAACTAACATTATTATTTCGCCCAGCTTACGTTATGTCACTGTAGAACGAAGTTCCTTTTAAAAGTACCGACATAGATTTTCACGTTTTAAAAAACCTCGTATTCAATTGGTTACGCATTGGCTTTGGGGCAAAACTAAAAAATAATTTTCCTACGAGCGGAGCGTGCGGAAAAGTAACTTTCCGGCACGAGTTTTCGTGTAGAAAGTTATTTTCCGCACGATTATACTTTTACGCACCATTTTAACTTTTCCGCACGATTTTTTTCCGCACGGCCAAAATGCCAAAATCCTCCTACTGACAATCGTTTCCAAATGAAAACTCGTCCTCCTACACACAAGTTTCATTTTCAAGAAGTGCTGCTGTTTCGATGCTACCAGAAGCACGATGTTATATTAAAAATATGCGTAGGCGTATTTACTTAATGCGTAGTTTCTAGAATAAGTTAAGACGTAGTACCATAATTGCACAATATTGCTATTGTTGTCTCAAGATCATATAAAAGTCATTTGATAAACATGTTTACTTCCACATTCTTTGGGAACCCACGCAAAGCTGTGTCAGCAGTCTTAAAACTATAAGTAGGCTAGTAGGTAAACAATGTCTCTTAGGTTTGACTTAGCATCTAAACGGTTCACATCTAACTTTAAAGTTGTCTTATTTGTAAAGTGACTAAATAAAATAAAGTTATTTTTTAAAAAAGGGTTTTATTAAGCTCGCATCTAAAATTGGCGCGTCGTGCGGATTTTTTGAACACGTCGTACTCTAAAGTCGCGCGGTGAAGTTCTAACTTCTTTACGAAAAATAAAGGACATACGTGCTAAAAAAAGTGCTAAAAATCAAGAACATTGTATAAAAAACTGGTCTCCAGTCTCCATTCGTGGATATACATCGTTCCTGAACAGAAGTGACTCGAAGAAAATAAAAGAAGAAAAATACCAGTATAAACTGAACTAAGTAAATGAAACATTCAACACTGAAGACTTAAATTGTTGTGTGTGAGCAAGGAGTTGAACCCAGCCTTTGGAAGTGGCTACGAATTTTCTATTGGAACTTCGTGAGACGCCCGGAATTGAACCCAGCTTCTGAGGGTTGCTGCGCAACAAAGTCCTTCAGCAGATTGAATCAAACAAGAAAAAAGAAGAAAGAAGAAAGAAACAAATGAAGACAACACTTTCTATGTAAGCAACTTTATTATTATTTCCTTTAATTATTTTTATTTTTTTGAACTTGCTGTCAACCTCCGTGTGTGTACACGTAAAACTATTATTTAATTTTATAAATAATTAAGTTTCAATTTAAAACATCTTATTTTATATTTATTAAGTTTTAAAAATACTTTAAAAATGTCAAATCCAGATAATACTAATCAAAATCAAGCTCCAACAACAACAACAATAATTGAACCTTATAAACTTTCCGAAATATTTTCGTTACTACCAGAATATGATGGTAACCCTATTAATCTTAATACTTTTATAAATGCGTGCGATCTGGCGTACCAAATGTGTGTTCCAACACAAAGATCATTTTTAATTGTCAGAATTAAAAATCAATTACGCGAAGAAGCCTCTAGATTAATTAACTCGCAGGACTTAGATACATGGGCACACATTAAACGAATGCTTCTAGCCCATTACGCGGGTCAAAGAGATTTGTCAGCTTTGACTCAAGATCTCCAAAAATTATTTCAATTACCAAATGAAAGTCCTTTAATTTTTATTTCAAGACTTCAAGTCCATATTGCTAAAATAAATGCTGCAATTAATAAACAAGACTTAACAAATATTGAGAAACAAGCTCAAGGTACACTAATCGAAACAATGATTTTAAATACTTTATTAACAGGCTTAGATAAAGACTTAAGTTTAGTCGTAAGAGCAAGTAAACCTGCAACATTTTTAGAAGCAGTTTCTTGTGTTAAATCTGAACTTCAATTTGAATATTTTCAAAAACAAAGACTTCATAAATTGCAATTTTCTCAAAAATTAAAACCTAGTCAACAAAAAATTTGTTCTTTTTGCAAAAGATCGGGACATTTAATACATGAGTGTAGAACAAAACAAAATAGTAGAACTATTCAAAATTACATACCAAACTTTAGTCCGACTTTACCTTCCCCGTCAAATTATAGACAAACTCAAACTTTCACCCCAAATTATAGACAAAATCAACCTTCCACGTCAAATTTTAAACAAAACCAACCTTCCACGTCAAACTATCGACCAAATCAATCACCAACATCTAACAATTATAGACCAAATAATCAAGGAAATTATTTTAGGTCTCAATCAAATAATAATCCTCAATCAAACAATAATCAAAGATTAAATTTTCAAAATAGACCTATGCATTTTATGGAAAATGTAGAAAATGAAACTCAAGATTTTGAAGATACTTATTATCAAAATCAAATTAATGATTTTTCTAATGATCAAAACCTTTATGATAATAATTTTAAACAATATGAAGATGTTTCTTTTGAACAAGAATATAAATCTAATGATGAACAAAATGTAAATTTTCGAAGACAAGCCTCGGAAATCGATCAAACGTTAATAAATTTTCAAACTATGTCAATACAGAACAAACACGATCAAGCGAACCAAACTCAAAACATATTCATGTAAAACATCAAATTTTAACTTTTTCAAGTAATCTTCATTATTTTACAGACATTACACAAAAATTTAAAATTTTAGTTGATACAGGTGCTAGTTGTTTTGTTTTTAAACCAAAAACATGTGAGTAATATTTACAAAGATTTCCTGAAAATGTAACTGTCAAAGGCATTTCAAATGAACCAATTTCAATTAACGAATCAGTTTTAATTCCTTTTACTTTGAAAGATCCTTTTAAAGTACTAGTTTGTGATCTTGACATGATTTGATTTGATGGACTAGTAGGATCAGATTTTTTAAAACATTATAATTGCATTATTGATTATCAAAATAATAAATTGATTACCAATTTTAAAACAGTTCCTTTATATAGAACTAACCTAGAACAAAAAGACTTTACTGTAAATAATGAACCAATAAAAAATATAATACAAATAGAAGGAAGAACAGAAAGAGCTTTTAAATTAAAAACAGATAAATTAAAAAATACAGAAGTTATTTTACTAGCTCAACAAAAAGACAAATGTTACATTCCTAATTGCATTGTTAAAATAAATGAAAAAGGAGAATTTTGTGCAACAATTATTAATGCCTATGCAACTACTAAAACGATAAATTTTGATAATTTTGAATTTGAAAATTTACCTAGCAACTCAAAAACAACTGAAGTATGTTTTAATCTAAAAGAAAATAAACCAATAATAAGAGAACATGAAATACCAAAACAATTAAGACTAGATCACTTAAATGATGAAGAAAAAGAAATCATAACATCACTTTGTCTAGATTTTTCGGATATATTTTACTTAGAGGGAGATAATTTAAATTTTACAAGCGAAATTAAACACTCCATTCACACCAAAGAAACCAAACCAATTTTTACAAAGTCCTATCGATATTCTCAAGTACATAAACAGGAAGTAAAAAGTCAAGTTTCAAAAATGTTAGAACAGGGAATAATTCAACATTCTGTTTCTCCATGGTCCTCTCCAGTATGGGTAGTACCAAAGAAATTAGATGCTTCAGGGAAACAAAAGTGGAGAGTTGTAATTGATTACAGAAAGTTAAATGAAGTTACAATTGATGATAAATATCCTTTGCCAATGATATCAGATTTACTTGATCAATTAGGACATTGTGAATACTTTTCAACTTTAGATCTTGCATCAGGATTCCACCAAATTGAGGTAGATCCTAAAGATACTCAAAAAACAACTTTTTCAGTTGAGAACGGTCATTATGAATACATGCGAATGCCGTTTGGACTTAAAAATGCTCCATCAACATTTCAAAGAGTTATGGACAATATTTTACTTGGTATCCAAAACAAAAGATGTTTGGTATACACGGACGATATTATTATTTATTCAGATACAATTAATGAACATGTCAAAAGACTAAAAGAAGTCTTTTCTAGATTAAGAAAAGCAAATTTAAAGATTCAACCAGATAAGTGCGAATTCCTACGAAAAGAGGTTGCATATCTAGGTCACATAATAACAGATAAAGGTGTAAAACCTAATCCAAATAAAATTTCAGCTTTGAAAAATTTTCCAGAACCCAAAAATCAAAAAGAAATTAAAGGTTTCCTAGGATTAGCAGGATATTATCGACGATTTATCCAAGATTTTGCCAAAATTTCTAAACCATTATCTAAATTATTACAAAAAGATCAACCATTTGTTTTTGACGCAACTTGTAAAGAATCTTTTGAAAAATTAAAAAATATTTTGACAACCAGTCCAATTTTGATTTATCCTAATTTTAATGAACCTTTTCTTTTAACAACTGATGCCAGTGGTTATTCAATAGGATCTGTGTTATCTCAAGGACCAATAGGAAAAGATTTGCCTATTGCATATGCCTCAACAACTTTAAATAATACGGAACAAAAATATTCTGTCATTGAAAGAGAACTTTTAGCCATTGTATGGTCAGTCAAACATTTCAGACCATATTTATACGGAAGAAAATTTAAATTAATCACAGACCATCGTCCTTTAACTTGGTTATTCTCAATTAAAGATCCTGGAAGTCGTTTAGCCAGGTGGAGATTAAAACTGAAAGAATATGATTATGAAATAATCTATAAACCAGGAAAAATTAACCAAAATGCAGATGCCCTTTCTAGAATAAGAATTGAAGAAAACATAAACAAAATATATCACTCAGTAATGTTTCAAAAGCAAAATGAAGAAAATATTAAAATTTTATATGGAAACTTATTTGATGCACTTCAAAATTTTTCATTAGCACATTGTGTATCAAAAGATTTAAAAATGAAAAAGGGAATTGCAAAAGAATTCAAAGAAAGATTTGATAATGTAGATTATTTAAAAGAACAAAATAAACAAATTGGTGAAATAGCAACTTTCCAACTATCCAACAGAACTATTTACTATTTAGTTACAAAATAATTATACTATCAAAAGCCAACATATGATACAATTTATCAAATTTTGCAAAACCTAAAAAATATTCTTCTGCAAAATAACGAGAAATATTTAGCTATACCCAAAATAGCATGTGGTTTAGACTCACTCGATTGGAACGTTATATTGGCAATGATTAAATCAACCTTTCAATCAACTGATATACAAATAAATATTTATATTTTACCAGATAAAAGATCTGCTTTAATTAATGCCCTTACAAAGGATGAAAATTCCAATGAATCGGAAAATATAGTTGAAGATGAACTAGCTTTAATGTCTCCTCAAACTTTGGAAAATGAATTTAAGAGATTTCACAATTTATATCAAACAACATCGTTAATTGATTATTCAAAGATTAGATATACAAATGATCAACTATTGGATAAAAAACACAAAAATATTATAACCATTTTTCAACAAGATAACTTAAAAGAAAAACATCATACTATAATAAGTGACATATTAGATGAAGAACTTAACTTTGATTTAAATAAAATTAATATTTGTTCTTCAAAAACAGTTAATAAACGAAAGTATTTTATAATTCCAGTACCGTATGTTGAGGAAGAAGCCAATTTAACTCTTTTCAAAATTTTATGTAGATGTCAAAATGACATTGATATCTCCAAAACATACTATGTTGAAAATAATGTAGATTTATCAATTTTAGAAATGCTCTGTTTTGTCTTTGCTGAAAACGATTTAAATTTAGTAATTTGTCAAGATATAGTTACTGAGCCAGTAGAAGATCAAAGACAAATAATAATTGATCAATATCATTCCGGAAAAAAGAATTTTCATAGGGGAATTAATGAAACAATCAGGAGAATTAAAGAAAAATATAATTGGAAAAATTTAACCAAAGATGTTGAAAAATTTATAAACCAATGTGAAATATGTCAAAGAAATAAAATTTTAAGAAAAAATTTGGACAATCCACTTGTGATTACTGAAACTCCAAAAACACCATTTGAAAGAATTAATCTAGATATTTTAGAAATTCCAGAAAGAAATTTGGTTTTAAAAGTAAGAGACGAATTGACAAAATTCATTCAAGCTTATCCATTAAATGATAAAACTGCAAAATCAATTGTTAATACACTATTATTATTTTTTCAACATTATGGAACTCCTTTAAGAATCCACACGGATTTAGGTAGAGAATTTAATAATCAGCTTTTAAAAGACTTGTGTAAGATGTACGATATCAGGACATCCACAATCAAATGGAAGTTTAGAAAGATTTCATACAACATTATTAGAAATGATCAGAGTTTGTAAAACAGAAAGTCCTGAAGAACATCCACTACAATTGTTACCATTTACTGTCATTTGTTATAACAATTCAACATGTAAAACTCATGGATTTACACCGTACGAGTTAGTTTTTGGACATACAGCAGCAAAACCTCCAGAAACTCTTTACAATGAAGAAGAACTTATTTCCAAATATATCAGAGATTTAAATGCAAGGATCAAACATTATTATCGAATAGCTAGATCAAGAACAAAACTGTCAAAACAAAAAGCTAAAGAAAGATTCGATAAACACGTAACTCCAAATTATGAATTTAAAGTAGGCGATAGAGTTTTCGTGAAAGAAACTCAAATTACTGGAAAATTGGTGGGTGTGCTTTCGGGCTGTTCGGCCGTCGTCGTTGGAAATTCGTTCTCGACGTTTCGCCATCTCGAGTGGATGGCATCTTCAGGAGATGTTGACTGTTTGTCGGCTTCTCGAAGACTGGTTCATCGTACCTAACTCTTGTGGAATCTATCCTTTAAAAGTACCACTTTCCGCACTTGTTAGGTAAATAACTATTGTAACAAAATTGTATTGTCAACAACATGACTTGTCACTGACTTGTGTTTGTTTACTATATCATAACAATTTAGTATCCAATTTTTTTTAACCCAATCGTTGATGCGTCTTGTTCTCCTTTTAAGGTAGTAGTTAGCTCTATTAAAAAGATTGCAGTCAAGGAAGAGTGAAATTAGGTAAAATGTTCTATAAGGACTTGGAAGATTCCCATTTATCCTCCCACCAATTTCTTACTAATGTGTTTTTATTTTCTGCGTGCAACTACTGATTCTATAGAGTATGCAGAGCTTTTTGTAAGCTGGGTAAATGTAGAAATAAGATTTTATATTATTATTCTAATTATTAAATTATGTTTTTGTAATAATTTTGTTTTATTTAAATAGGTATATCTTTTGTTCGTTTTCTTAGCAATAAAACAAAATCTGAAGCTCCATACAGACCTGGGACCCAATTCTTGAAATAAATCCGTATACGGATTCGGCGAAACGTATACGGATATTCACCATTCGAATTCTTGAAAGCTCGTATACGAGTATTTCGTTCGAAAATAGCGTCGAGTGGTAAAGCCTACTCGAATCTCAATTTCCCTATATGAATCTGAGTGATCTAACCTAACATTTTTGTTTACTTTAATATATTTTTTGGTGTTTGCTTAATTTTTCTTTATTTAAAAAAAATTGGGAGATCTTCTGAAAAAAGACGCGATTTGGCAAGCATCTTGGCTATAAAAGGGCTTGAGGACGCAAATAGGTGGAAGGGGGATTTAGCCTCTTGCGACACTCGGTTTTTTTTAAGTTCTTTTTTTCTTGGAACTGCCTTACGACTGGGGGGAAGTAGTAAGTAAGTAAAGAATTTTTGCGTTAATAATTTATCAATTTTTTGGTGGTTTTACTGTTTTTTGAACCGTTCTATAAAAGAAAAATAATTTAAAAAAGTTACAACTTTGTAACACATTTTCAAGAAAAAATATATAAAAGGAGCGTTTTCGGGAGGGGCGGGGGGATTAAAAAGTTTCAATAAAAATTTGAGTATTGTGCAACTTTTTGTCTTGTTTGTGTCTCTTTTAACACACTTTATCAACTATTTTGTGGGGCATTGATACCTCTTGATTCCCCCCTGGGTACAACGCCTTATCTTATTTTACTTAATTTTTGGATAATATAAGGGCCCAACTGCATCAATTAGGAAAATCCCCTGCATGTAAATAATAAACCTAATCTTATACTTTAACCAGTTTCACTATTTTTTCTGACTTTTTCTATGTTGGCCAAAAATAAATATAAAATATAAAAACATTATTTTTCTTTGTTTACATTTCAAAGTACATTATAAGACTTACTGTCAAGTGCATTAAAAAGCGCTATGCAATATGACTACAGTGTGAGAACAAGCCAGTTGGAATAAACTTGCTAGTCGGTTAAATTTAAGTTTTTTGAAAAAAATCCGAACACATGTTAACTGAGATTTTTAACCGGCAATATTTTTACAGAATATTTTTTGGACAGACCCCCAGAAAGGGGTCCACTAGCATACAACTTATTTTTTTAAGATGGAATGACCCCACTTAAGGCACCTTATTAGAAAGGGTATCAAATAATTTTTAAAAATTAACAAAATGAAGATTATTTCTATTTTTTTGTAATTTTTAGAGAATATAAGTGTCATTTAAAGTAAAACCTATAATTTTATTAAAATATAGGTGGTGGACCCCTGGCAAGAGGTCCAGTAATACCAACATTTTTTTTGCAACTAGTAGACTCAACTTGTAGCACCATAGCAAACCATAATTTTTCTTTTTCAATAGGCTTTCCAACAAGGTGCCACCAGTTTTATCTTGTTGGACCCCTTTCTGGGGTTCTGTCCAAAAAAAATTAATCAAAAATATTGCTCATTAAAAATCTCAGTAAGTATGTTTTTGGTTTGTTCTAAAAAAAATTTAATTTAACCTGCTAGAAAATGTATTCCAACTTGCTCGTTCTCACTGTATAAGCTTGTATAATGTAAGAAGTTGTATAATCTTTTTTACAATAAAAACTATAATAAACTTATTTTTATTTTACTTATAATTTATTTAAAAAAGCTCTTTAAAAGTTAATAGATCACCAATTGCATCTGAGTATTTCTAGTAGGATCATCATTGCAACAGGACAGCTAGGCAAAAACTGCTTCACAACTCAAAAATGATCTTCATGTCTTCTCTGAGGAACCTGTAACAAAAAGTTTTTCATTGAGTGTACCACTGGCAGGATCTTTATATATGTCCTTGTTAATAACTTTTAAATACCAAAGACATCTACAAACATAATGTACAGCGTGTCCCATTTTCGATGGGATTAAATGGGAAACTCGTTTATTATTAAAGATATCGATTTTCTGATTGCACCTTACCATGCTCTTTTTTGGAGCCCTTAAAAATGGTGTAATCAGATTTTTGCTATACCCCGTGTTTTCGCTAATACAGGGAGTTTTTGAAAAAATTGCATTTTAATTAATTCCTTGTATCTCGCTTATTTTGCAAGATATTTTTATTCTGTAAAAACCTTTTTATGGCAACTTTTTTAGAGCAAAATAATAACGTTGTCAATTTTTTTAAATATTGTTTAGTTTTTGAGATATGGTATTTATCATAAAAAAATTAAATACGGACCTGGATTTTTTTTATTACTACTTTGATTGGTTCCATGCTATTATTATCTTAAAATGATAAAACTTTAATAATTTTTTGATTTAAGGTTAAAAAAACTATTTAATATTTGAAAAAAAAAATATAGTCCGAACCTGGAAATTTCCAACGTAATTATAAATTAAGAATTGCAAAACACACTAGTTGAACGATTTTTAGTTTATCTATTTTAAATCGATAATTAAAAGATTTATAAATAAAGTAAAAACCTTAAAAAGTTACAAAAATAATATCCTACTAATTATTTGATGGTAGCACAGCAGGTCGTGAAATTTACAAAACAAAAGCGTGGAATTGACATTGTCATTTTTACTTGTCATTTTTGTGAATGGCTTACAATTATTTTAAACTGGCTAGAAATCGACCATATCCAGATTTTGAAAAATGTGATATGTTTGACTGCTTCATTCAAGCAACAAAATCCCAATATTTAAGTGGTAGAAATATTTTTATGCAAAATGCGTTAAGAAAAATTACTCAAAAATGCCAACAATATCTTACACATAATGGGAATCAGAAAAATAAGTTATTTTTTATAATTTGTTTTTTTTTGTATTTTTCGTAGACTATGTTTCAAATAAATCTGTAAATTAACGTATAACCATTTTAATATGCTAAGTATCAAAACAGTTAAACTAAAAATTGTTTAACTAGCAATTTTTAATTTATATTTATGTTGGAAATATCCAGGTTCGGACTATTTTTTTTTTAAATATTAAATATTTTTTTTTTACCTTTAAACAAAAATTTTTTAAATTTTTAATACTTTATGATAATACTAGCATAACACCAATCAAAATGGTAACAAAAAAATCCAGGTCCGTATTTAATTTTTTTATGATAAATACCATATCTCAAAAACTAAACAATATTTTAAAAAGTTGATAACGTCATTATTTTCCTCTAAAAAAGTTGCCATGAGAAGGTTTTTACAGAATAAAAATATCTCGCAAAATAAGCGAGATACAAGGGATTATTAAAAATACAATTTTTTCAAAAATTAGCGAAACTACGGGGTATAGCAAAAATCTGATTATGCCATTTTTAAGGGCTCAAAAAAAGAGCACGGTAAGGTGCAATCAGAACATCAATATCTTTAATAATAACCGAGTTTCCCATTTAATCCCATCGAAAATGGGACACGCTGTACATATTCAAATCAAATCATACTGATAATATGAGGGCTGCTTTAGTCTAGAGTCCCTGTATGTGACAGATATCAATATCTGTCACATACAGGGACTCTACTTTAGTCTACAACAGTTTTTAATTTTTTTGGAGTTAATTGACAGATAAAGACATTCAAATTTAAACAAAAAAATGGGTTTTTTGAACAAAGGTTACTGATTTTGTCAATTTTTACTTGAAATGTTTATTATGCTTATCGGCCTAAAAGACAAAACTGTTCTACTCAAAAAAAAACTGAGAAAAAACACTGGGAGCAAAAAATTAAATTGTTTCTACACCACAGACAAAATGCAAACTCCAAATGTTTCAGTAAAAACCCCTATGTTACTTAACGCTTGTACAATTTTTGTCAAAGCATGATGTATGAAAGTTCGTCAAACACAGGCCACTCATTACAAACAAAGCCTCAAGTTCAAGACCCCTTTAGAATACTTATGAAGTTTATTTGTTTTCTTTTAAGCAGTCTCAAAATTCAACTGCGAATTTTACCCCCAAATTTCCACACTTCAAAGAGGTTAGATTAGGCCCCAAATTTCCATTACTATAATTTGGTACTTACCGTTACCAATCATTACACAATCATTGCTGTTACGAAAATAAAACACAGCTTCTTGTTCTATTAAAAAAAACATATCGTAAAAATAACTCTTTAAAAAAAAATTACAAAAACGAAAGATTTAATGTCAATCTACTGTCTTACTTCATCGCGGCAAGTTTAGGCGCACATACCGGCGTTAGTTTGGCCAAAATTATACGAAAGCAGCGTTGCCAAGTAGTGTAGTCGAAAAAAAAAGTCGTACACGGAAATGGCGTTCGAGTGGCATTCAAGAATAGCAATTTTTCCAAGCACTCGAAACTACCATTCGAATTTTACGCGTATACGACAAAAAATTCGAGTGGTTCAAGAATTGGGTCCCTGATCATTTTGACGAACAACGAATGGAGCTACAACCAAACGACGAACAGCAAATGGCTTTTTTTTAGATTTCGACAAGGCAAAAACAAATATAGCGTTTGTGATGTTCCCATGTTCTCAGTTTTATTCCTTTGAGATTCATGATCTTTGATGTTGGGGAAAAACCGACAATTTATGGGAATGCCAAAAACTGTTTACCGAATGGCTGGGATTATCGGAATTGTTTGCAAAGGCATTTGTAATCCCGTCCAAGCTAGTGTTTGCTTCGCCGTTCAGTTCATTGCTCTGTTCGTTGTTCGTCGGTATTTTCAGGTCTGTTTGAAGCTAAGTTAAAAAACGACAATGGTAATTAAAGATCTAGAATTTTTTTATTCTTTAATAATTTAAACTTATTGACTAGTACACAGCAAAATTAATATTATATTCCTTAACTTGGCAAACGCTTCAATTTTATTAATAATTACAATTTTTGGGCTATAAGGACTAACACTTGATGTGAAGGGATTTGCAGAACCAGGGGAGCTAAAAAACGGAAAACTTGAGTTTTCAGCAGTCTTTGAAGTGTGTAAATAGGAAAAATTAATAAATAAGCATTAAAACATTTTTGATTTGATTTAAACAATTTAAATTTTTGGTTAAAGTACTGACCAAATTTAAATTAAAAAATTAAAATAATAAAAATTTAATCTTATACTTTGGTACATACCTGAAACTGGAATTACAAAAATTGATACTACTGGTTGGCTTTGAGGACTAAAACTTGATGTGGATAGATTTACAGTCCCATAAAGGCTATAAAACGGAGGGCTCGATTAGTCAGAGTACTTGCAGGTGTCTAAATAGAAAAAAATAATATTCAAACATATTTATTTCCAACAATTTTAATTGTCAAATTATTTTTGGGTAAACTACAAGCAAAATTTAAAGTAATTGAAAAAAAAATCCTTAAACCAAATACATGGGTTTATACCTAAAACTGGAATTAAAAAACTTGCTGTTCGGTTCGGTTCGGTTTGGTTCGGTGAAGGAATTCGCTGTCCCAGGCGGGCTTTAAAACGGACAACTCGAGTTGGAAGTGTCTAAAAACAAAAGAATTATTATATATAAATTTTATTTTAATATTAACAATTTATTTTTAGTCATTTATAAAAGGTTGCATTATTTTAAGTGAGTCTGTTTAAGCTGCTTATACGATTACTCACACCAGTGGCGTATATAGAAAAAAGTTTCGGGGTGGGCCGGAGGCAGTTTGGGGGGGGGCCCGAGACCCCATGAGGCCGTATTTTATGTTTGTATTCAGAAAATATGTGGAAAATATCTAAAAAAATCTTAGCTTCGGGGGGGGCCCGGGCCCCCCAGCACCCCAGCCCCCTCCTTATATACGCCACTGACTCACACAAACCAAGTTTAAAGTAATTAAAAAGAAAAACTTATATCTGCATACCTGAAACTAAAAATAAAGAGCTTGGGCTATGAAGACTGAAACTTGATGTGGAGGGATTAGTTGCACAGGGGGGCTAGAAAACGGCACACTTGAATAATCAGCGGAGGTATCTAAACAGAAAACTATAATACTTAAATATTTAAATAATTTTAATGCTTAAAATATGTTTGGTTAAATTACTTAGACCAGGTTTAAAGTAGTTAATTACATTTAGTGGTTTGAAAAATGATTGATTTTAAATTTGTCTGTTTAAGCTGCAGAAACAATACTTGCTCTTTCTTCGGGTTATCTTTCCGCAAAACATAAATAAATTTTGTTTTGTAAAATGAACCTAAAAATTAGAAAACTTTTTCTTCGGGTTATCTTTCCGCAAAACATAAATAAATTTTCTTTTGCAAAATGAACCTAAAAATTAGAAAACTTTAAATTATTGAATATTGTATTTAGTCGGGAACCGGGGTCAATCCTTTAAAAATATAAATGGACAACTAATACCCTGTTTCCACCAATGCATGCGTCCCCCCGATTCAAAAAACGCATCAGGTGACACTGCATTTAAAACCGTTGCAAATCCATGGGTCATCACGTGATGCGTTTTTTGAATCGGTGTGGGCATGCATTGGTGGAAACAGGGTGTAATGGATCGATCAATAAAAAAAATGTTTTACAAACGAAAGCTAGCCATTCAAGGCAAGCTAAGCATATTTTAAAAAATTTTCAGCATTAACCGCCTCCCAGCAAGGTATTTAAAATTTCGTAACATTCCGTCGAGCGGTTCAGAAGTAATCGCATTACGCTCGGAAAGAGAACATAAAAATATAAAATTTATAATCTGAGATTTTTTGTCAAAAAGCGATGTTTCTTTTTTAATTAAGCCAAAGGCAAAAAGGTTATTACTTCCTGACACACCCTCGAGTCGCGTTTTTCGCGTCCTCTAATTTAAGATTTAAATTTTGTACCCATTTTCCTCTTCTGTTACCTCTAAAAATATTAATAAGTATTAACCTAAGTTCAAACAACTACCGAGTCCTAGGAAAGTCTGGCGCGCTAATTTCAAATCTATATAAAAATAAATACAAAATTAGTAAGTAGGTATATTTGCTTTCAAAAAATACAACATGTTTTGTATTCTCCTTTTTCACATAAATTTAAAGACTTAAAACTGTGGATGGTAAGACCACCTTAGGGCCCAGGCCCTCAGTGTATGCCTAGTGGATAAACCATCGCTGACAAAGCTTACAAAATTATATATTGCTTAGATTAGATTAGATTAGATTAGATTATTTATTTGCCATATTAGATATATAATTTACACTACATATATATGGTATGTCTACTAATTACATACTTACCTTTTGGTATCCTAAAAAGGCAAAACCCTTTCTCGTACGAGTTTCGGCACTCAGCCAAATAATGGGCATTTTATGTTTCTTGTCTGTTTTTTTGAATGAATAGCAAAGGTATACTTTTGCTCCTATGGTACATGTATGGCATTGACAAAATCCCAGAATGTTGGCAAATAATAACATTATTTAATAAAAAAATCTACGCCAATGGGTAACCAATTGTATATGAGGTTTTTTAAAACGTAAAAATGTATGTCAGTATACCTTTAGAAGGAACTTCTCAGTGGAACTTCTAAGTGACCTTAGCTTAGCGGCCTTAGCCAACCCAGTGTTCCAGATTGAGTTTTTATATGGTCGGTTTCACCCACGTACGTTTGAAAAAATATCTGTACTGCTAAAGCGTATTAAAACCATTATTGGAAAATGACTTATACAAGCGTTTCGCCATATTGGATTTACTTGAACCCAAAAGTATGGCTTGGATTGAAGAAGGAAACGCTTTTAATAAAATTTGAAATGGACTGCTTTCAAATGAAGTTGTGAATTTGTCAATACGGTAATTTGACGTTGTTAAAATTGGAATTAATTTTTATTTTTGATTTAAATTTAGGAAACTTCTTTGGATTTTGGAGCTTTTGGAAGACAAAGCCATTATCTTGAGTGGATATATCTGCTTACTTGGAATTCTTTTAAAAAATTAAAAGGTATTTAGCCTAAGGTAACTAATAATGGGTATTTTAAGCTTGGAGAAGAGTTGGCACTGAGAGCGCGGCACCCGTTATCAGTAACCTGAATTTATACAAGCCATACGTTTGTGTTCATTTGAAATCCAACATGCCGGTAAAGTCCATATAATTATTTTTGTGATAACTTTTTACGTTTTTTTTCGCTGGCCTATGTTATTTGTTATGGTAACAGCTGATTACTATCAAAAAGTTATCCCAAAAATTATGGAATGAACTATACGCTTGTAGCAGTTATTTTTAGAGGCCCATTCCCAGTATATTTAAGACGTACGTGATTATAACACACTAGTGTGTTATTTGATGATTTACTTTTCTAAAATGACATTAATAATGACAGTCATAACTGTCATGTGTTGGATAAAACCATTAATGCAAAATTACTGCTACCAGCCTTCCCCCTTTTAATTGAACCCAAACGTATTACTTGGATCGAAAAAACAAACGCTTTTATTAAAATTTTAAAGAGTCTGCTTTCAAATGAGGCTGACAATTCGTCAATACGGTGATTTGACGTTTTCAAAATTGGGGTTAATGTGTATTTTTGATTTAAATTTAAGAAAGTTCTTTCGATTTGAGAACTTTTGGATGACAAAGGCGTTTTCTTGGGTTAATATAGCTGTTTACATTTTTTAAACAAACTAAAAGGTATTTATCTTAAGGTAACTGATAATGGGTGTTTTTAAACTTAAAAACTTTATACAAATTTAAAAGGGTAGATCTCCTGGCTTTGCCTTTTTCCCATGTAGTAAACTTATCTTTGACTACGGGCGTCTTTCCATCACTTCTTAAGATGGCCGTGGTTAAGCCTATTTTTAAGAAGGGTGAACAAAACGATTTGAAAAATTATCGCCCAATATCGTTACTATCTAACATCAGCAAGGTTTTTGAAAAAGTAATTTATAATCAGATAATTAATTTTTTAGAAAACCATAACCTTCTTTCAAACAGACAAAACGGCTTTAGAAAGGGAAAGTCTACAATAAGGGCTACATATCAGACCCTTGAAAAAATTCTTAAGTCGCTGAAATCCAAGAAGCAGACTGTGGCATTGTGTATCGACCTGTCCAAGGCCTTTGACAATGTAGACCATGAAACATTACTGACAAAGCTTAACAGATGTGGAATAAGAGGCATTACTGGGAGACTGTTTGAGTCTTATGGACTCAGATTTTAAAATAATAAAAAAAGGTGTGCCTCACGGGTCTTCTCCTTTACATTGTGAAACAAACCGAAAGCGTCATAAACAATGAGGTGTTCACAGTAGATGACAACAATGTCTTGATTAGAAGAAGAGTCGTGATAGAATAAAAACCGAAGTAGTAACTACCTTAACTGATCTGGATAAGTGGCTCGGAGCAAACAACTTCAAAACGAATATTAACAAGACCCAGCTAATTGAGTTCAGGCCAAAAAAACTTTGTGTGTGCAGTGTGACGGAGGGGAAATAGAATCGACAGAAACAATAAAGATTTTGACAGTTACATTAGATTCTAACTTGAAATGGGATGATCAGATTCAGAAACTGGCAATAAGAAAATATTGCTATGCCTTGAGAGTGATAAGAGATAATGTTGACTCGGAAGCAGCACTATCCTCGTTTCATGCATATGTGCAATCCAGTATAAGGTACGGGATTAGATTTCGGGGTAACTCAACAGAGACACTAACAATCCTAAAAATACAAAAAGAATGCATCAGGGTACTGGTGAAACTAAATAACACAGATAGTTGTAAACAACATTTTAGAAAATTTCAAATCCACACAGTCTTTAACTTATATATACTGGGATGTGTAAACTTTGTCACAAAAAACTATGATCTCTTTGAGAAGACCAAACTTCATAGAATACCAGATTTAAAGATAACCTTAAAGCTGAAGAAGCTAACTATAGCTAAATTCAAAAAAATATTTCCCACAATATCCTAAACATTTGGAATATCCTTCCACTAACTGTAAGAGAACTTCCGCATCATCGCGTGCGACAGTCCTAAAACGGTACGAAAAATCCTTTTTGCATTCCAGGTCGACGTTGTACTGTTATCGGATAGTCAGTTTTCCGTTCCATCAAGCCACTTAAACTGGTGTCGGACTCCTCTAAAATACAAGAAATAAAACAGGCGCATTAGAAAGCTCGGAAAAATTGTATGTAACACACACATTTCTAGTTTACATCACCTGAGATAAAAATACAACATAAAATTACATTAAATTTACATTTGTCTGAGAAAATTCAAAAAACAGTGAATAACCCCAAAATAAATTAAGTTTTACAACCAATTTTAACACATGACAAAATTCCGGGAAGCCACGTAAATATACAAATAATTTTTTAAATTTCCAAAAAAAAAACTGTGCAACATCTGCAGCATCTATTGATTTTTTTGCAAGAGCCGCTCAATTTTTATTACTACGGGACTGCGGAATGTTGTAGGTATACCACATGAAAAAAAGCTATACTGACCATAGGGTAGCCTGCTTAGACAAAGAAAAACTAATTTTGCAGGTGATAGAGGCGTTCATTTTCATTTCTTTTGAATACTCGTTACTAGTCATTACTCGACTACTAAGTAATCATTTTAAATATTCGATACTATCATTACTTTGATTACTGTAACTGTATTCAATTAAATCATACAATTAGTGCAAAATTCTCTGACTGTCATTAATTCGAAGATCATTTACTTGTAGGTATATTTTCGTTGTTGATATTAGGGAAATATTCAATTGAAATTTTTAAAATATGGGCTAAAATTAAAAAAATTAAGGTAGCAATTACGTAGGAGCTGTCCTGTGTACAACTTTGTTTTAAAAAACTAATAAACATAAATCTAAAAATAAATAAAAATAGAGACAAATACTAAGAAAATCGAAGGAATCAAAGTAATCAAAGTAACGAAAGTAATCATTTAATTTCGGATCGGTATTTGTTACTCCGTTATGTGTAACAAATAGTTACTTTTTCAATACCTCTAGCAGGTGATTGGATAGGAATAGAAACATAAGGGTTTACCCTGATCGCAGCAAATCCCGGTGACCTGTGAACTAAAAGTTAAAAGAAAAGGGGTAACACCGGATGTGAAATTTTACACCAGATTGGGCGGAAAAACAAACGACTTCGCTTTAAGGCATCGACATTAAGGTCAATAACTATATATACCTACCAAGGTACAAGCTACAAAATGTGATTTTCCTAACTTCTTAGAAATATCACGATCTCTATTTCCTAAAAATTAATAAAATCACAAAAACTTGGTAACTAATAATATGTAGGGAATTTCACAAATATTTTGTAAAAATCAAATTACAAAATAAAAATAAATAAATATATAAATTTCAAATAAAACTTGTGACATTAAAAAAAATTAATATTTTTTCTCCAGTTTCGCCCAAAAACATGTGCTAATGCAAGTTCGTTTTAATTTTTCGGTATATTTAGTTTATTAGGCAGTCTGTAGTGGTTTGTAGTTTGTGAATATAAATTAAATTAATGTAATTTTATCTGCATTTTAAAGAACTAAAATTAAAAATATATTATGATAATCCTATGTAATTCTGTAATCCTTTCTTAATCCTAACTTTAATTTCGTGCTCTCGAATTCATACGTTGCCTTCGATCTATCTTTACGGGAGAAGACAAACCTACCCTCTCTTTTAGTCACGTGACTTTAAATTTAACTCTATCGCATATGATCACATGCTTGAAGTAAATCGAACAGTATTTGTTTTTTGGACAGTTATTTGGTCGTTCCATCTAACCAAAACCGTTTTAAAACAGTCCTCGTACTGCATTGCGTGCGCATTGGGATTTTTTGGACGGTTTTATGACTGTCGAATGTGTTGAGTAGCACTTACTTTGTGTCTTTTTAACTTTTCACTAAAGACATAGCACAACCCGTTTTCAGCATCATATTAATTTTTTTATGAAATTTTCTATTATAAGTTTTTTTGGAACACCTCTCTGCATTACTTGCACTAAAATTTTGTTTAATGTTTAGGTTCGGTCTATGTGGCCCTAAAGATTATTTGTAATCGAAGTTCATGTGTCAAAGTATTTAAATTTGCACAGGCAAGGCTTTAACTACTGACCTACCCCAAATTAAAACACTCGTACGTCGTCACTAAGGATAGAATCGGCAACGCGTAGGAAGAGCAACGAACGGTTTCGCACGATGAACATGGCCGACGTCACCTAAAACACATACACCGAGAAAAAACGGGTGAAATTGAAATTTTTTCCTGCGCGGTGCTGCCGGCTTGTAATTATTTACGCTAAAAAAGTTCAATTATTCGCTTGCCGTTAACCACAGATAATAAAAATAACTAGACAATCATGTCGTAAGGGAAGATTTGACTTTTTAAAAATAAATCAATTAAAAATACTGTTTGTTATCTAATTTTGGGAGGGCCCCATTGCCCCCCCTGTAGCAGCCGCCATTTCCTATAATACGAATGCACTGAGCTTCATGCTTAAAAATTGATTCCAGAGTGAGATGGGGCTAGTGAGGGCAAAACACGGACAAAAACGCATTATATTGTATGGCAAAGACCTATTTTTTAAATTCATTCAAAGCTTTGAGTTTAAAGAACGACTTTATTGAAAGTAATTCTTTAACAATAACAAAGTTAGTAATGGCGGACACTTAACATGGAACACCCTGTAAATGCTGGTACGAAAATATCTGTAGCTACCTATTTTTACCCAACTGCAGCACGGCGAAAGGTTTCGATTGTTGTAAGTAAATATGTTTGTGTCACGCTAGAGGCTGAACAGCTGAACCGATTTTGACAAAAAAGGTGTCGTTAAATTGCTACTCATCCCGAACGTGCTATAGTCTAAATTTGTTTAAACAGGAATCAACATGGCGCGGAGGTCTTCAGATGCCATTTTGTCACATGATGTAGGCTTTAAGGCATACAAATTATCTAAATTTCAGGCGATTTTATTGAAATTTCTTTGATTACCCATTGCAAATGTCCTCTAATTTGCTCTAGTTACTTTGTAGTCTTCCCTGCTCCCATCCATCTCCCCTCCTGTCATTCCCCCCACCCTATTCGAAAACCATATTCGCATAATTTTATCAAATATAGATCGACTTCAAAAATTCTTTCTGCATACGATTTCAGATTATTTTCCACCACCATTTTACTAGTTCCTCCCCTCCTGCCTCTCTCTCTCTCCTTCCCGCCATCCTTATTAGTAATACTTATAGCTATAACTTTCACAATATAAAGCGATTTCAAAAGTTCTTTCTGCACGCCCTTGAAGATTTGTTTCCAACATCAATTTTCTAGTTCCCCCTCCCTCTCTTCTCGTTACCATCCTTATTAGTTATAGTTGTAGCTATACCGTTCACAAATTTAGAGCGATTTCAAAAATTCTTTCGGCACTCACTTTAAGATTTTTTTCGACACCATTTTACTAGTTCCCTCCTCCCTCTCTCCTCCCCCACCTTCACTCAATGGAAATTAACACTGTTCGCGTCCGTAGAAAATCTACACGTACTTTTTGAGTAATGCTAAATGAATTGAAGGGGTAAGAATAAAAAGGGTACAAGTGCATTTTTATAAATTATGGGGTAACTACGTTTCCCTAACGACAAGATGCATTTTTATTAGAATAAAATGGATTCTAGTGATTTTAAGGTACAATTAAAATCACTTGAATCCTTAGAGTAATAGTTATTAGTTATTCTAATCAAAATGCACCTTAACTTTAGGAAAATATAGTTATCCCAAAAAGCACTTGTACCCGTTTTATTCTTACCCCTTCAATTGTAAATGCATGGTGCTTTTTATAAGGCTGAATATGAATTAAACCTAAAAGTTGCAAGTATTTTTTTTTAATAAAAAAAAACTGCAAAATTTACTGGTAACTACTAGGCGCAGTTGGGTACTAAATTATCCAATAACCTGCTTCGTGAAAATACAAACTGTATAATTTCGTAAGTGCGCTTTGGGCATCAAAACTAAAATTTGAAGCTTTTCGTACATTATAGGTATACCTATCAATTTTGTACTCAACTGCGACTAGTACTTAGAACTAAATTTAGCAGTCAGGTGTTTTTTTTATTATTTTTTTTTTATTTTAGATTTTGTTTTTTTTATATACAAATCTGAGATAATTTTCAAAGATATTTTCTCTCGAATGAAAGCCCGAGACGAGACAAGAGAGAAGACCCTCTCTCGTCGACAGATTCTCATTTCTCTTGTTCTCTCGAGCAAAAAAGGTTGGTTTTATAAATTTTTATGATTTACCATCTGCTCATATTGCCCTATTATAGAATTCAGCTGATATTTAGGTATGCAAAAATTGTCATATTATCCTTCCTTGACAACATGTACTTTCATTTACTTGAAATTATATGGAGAAAATCCAAAATCTAATTAACGTACTGAACATTTTTTTCGGAAATTTTTTATAAGCGGTAAATAAAAAATGTTTCTAGCCGAATTCTGAAAATCAAATGATTTTATTCCGAAAATTAGTTTATTAGTTTATTTTAAAAAATATGGTAAATTCAGATGAAAAATCTGTTAGTTAAAAATAAATTTCATTATTTTGCAAAAACATGTTTTTCTCTGAAAAATTACGAAAAATAAAAGAGGGTTATTTAAAAAAAAGGTTTGAAAAAAGTTCATTTTCGCAAGGAAAATCTTTGGTTTCCAGAATCTGGAAATTCCATTGAGATCTTCAAGACCCAAGTATTTTAAATAATAGATTTATTACTTTATTTTTAAGGACATATTATTGGCAAAACACAAAATAATCTTTTATCAACGAACACTTGGGAGGTATAGTTTTAAATTAATAAAGCGATGCAAAACTTTTCAACAGCTTTTTTTTATCAGCATTAATGAAGTATTTTAGTACATGTATTTTATTTACTTCTTTATTTATTGTATGTATGCATATACAAAGTATATCCCAGAATGGACTTTACACTTTATTTTGGAAATAGTTATTTACCTAACTAGTGCGGAAAGTGATACTTTTACGCACGCGACGGCAAGGGCGGAAAAGGCACTTTCCGCAAGAGATAGGTACAAAATTTTTCCTAGTTGCATAAAAAGCTTGGTTTTACATTTTAATATATTTGGCATTTTTTACATTAAAACAGCAAAAAACAAATTCTGTTTTCATTTTTAATTTAATTGAGTTTATAAATGGGTCAATAAGTCTAATTAGGCCTCATTTTTAATTTAATTGAGTTTATAAATGGGTCAATAAGTCTAATTAGGCCTAAAATTCACGGCGTGCGGAAAGTTCAACTTTCCGCACGCAAATGCGTGCGTAAAAGTGCACTTTTACGCACGCAAGTAGGAAATAGTAGTTTACCTAACTAGTGCGGAAAGTGCCTCTTTTCCGCACGCGATTGCAGATGCAATTAAGTGCGGAAAAGACACTTTACGCACGAGTTAGGTACACTATTTTTTCTATAAGGGTGAGGAAAAAACTAAAAATTAATCAGAAAATTATTTTTATTCAAAACGTTTTAATCAAATCAATTATTATTATTCACATTCTAGCGGCTTCTAGAACTGACTGGGGTAGATCTTCGTCCGAAGAATCCATTGAAAATCTGATTTTTTTGTTTGAAAAATTCAAAAGACGCTTGTATCTGCAAAATTGGCTTTGTTTTGACAGTTTGTTTGTACTTTGTTGCTATGGTGATTTAAGATGCCAAATCTAAAACCACTAGTGTTCATTGTTGTTTGACATTGACAATGACGATATTTATACCGGGGAGGTTTAAAACTTATAATTTGAACCTATTTTACTGAAAACTTTATCGAAAATATTGAAAATATAGCAGAATTTTAGTCAATTTGAATATTTTTAGGATATTTCGTGTGCTAGGAAAGATACGTATACGATATATGTATTTTGAACGGTCTAAATGTTATAGAACACCTCAAAATCGTAACAAATTTACTTTTCCACACTAGTGCGGAAAAAATATTTTTCAAAAGTGGCACTTTCCACACTAAAATGCGTGCGGAAAAGTGGACTTTTCCGCACGCTTATAGAAAAAAGACTTTTACACTGGGTGTCTCAATAACTTTTTATAGCTGACATAAATCACGAGACGAGACGAGCGAAAGGCTTTCTCGAGCGATAGAAGAGTTCTATCGCCGAGACGAGAGATTCATTTTTTTCTCACATATCGGGACAAGACGAGGGACGACTTCTCTCGTCTCGTCTCGCGGCAAAACTACCTAGGATAAAATCTTTGCAAATGCGGAATGCTTATTGAACTTCAGGAGCGCGTTCAGATTGAAGCACTCGGTGTGCGTCCGGTAAAGGGCGTTACCCCGGCCGGTGTGTGACGGTGCGTGGTCGGATCGATTCTTCAATCTGAACGATTTTCATCTTGTAGCTGATTAATTGATAACTGTCATACGTAATGCATGATATTTTCAAAGTGATTTTTTTTCTTGTGCTTCTTTAAAGACGACCGAATGTTTTTGTTGAACTACTCTCGTATGTTTTCGTCCAACACCAAATTCATCCAAATGAAGTTATGACAATGAGTACTAATTTGGTTATTCATTTCTACCTAGTAAGTACCTAGTCAACATTTTAGCACTGATTTTAAGGCCGAAAAAAAAATTAAAGCAAATAATAAACAATACTCATATGTTGTACAGGTTAGAAATCAAAGGATTGATCAAATGGGCATGCGGGTTAAATTTAGTCATCCTATTTCGAAGGGTGCGAAAGTATGCACCCGATAAACATTCACCAGCAATCTGAACGCCAGAGTAAACCGCCCGGGCAACGACCGACGTCCAATCTGAACGCGCTCCAGTTCTCTTGTTTGGTAACGTTTTTGCAAATGCGTACCTTTAATAGGTTTAAAAACTTTTAAAATCCGTCTGACCTTAGCCTTCGAAAATAAATATAAAATGTTCGATGCCTTGACAAAGATTCTTCTCGGAAGTTTGCACGGTTAGTCAAAGGTCACTCATCGTAAAGCTTGCCTGTTTCCACCAATGCATGCCCACCCCGATTCAAAAAACGCATAACGTGATGGCCCATAGATTTACACCAGTTTTAAATGCAGTGTCACCTGATGCGTTTTTTGAAACGGGGTGGGCATGCATTAGTGGAAACAGGGTATTAGTCAGACTGCATGGTGCGCTTCTCATTATCAGTTACCTTAAACAACACGGGTACAAGCAGCGATATGAGAGGGTGAGAGTTGTGTATAGGATTTCCTTCTGTATATATCCACATTTATTAAAAATCTGACAATTTGTCAGGAAAAAATAGAAAAATATAGAGTTGCGTTAATTTAACCATAGATGGCACTGATCTATATAAAAAAATTTATCACAGTATACCAATTAATTCTGTAGTTAGTAATCTGTGATTTTTATACTTTAAAGCTGTATACTGGGTTACTCAGAAGGCTTACCCAAAAATATTGTCAAATAGGTAAAATATTAAAATCGAATTTTTCATAAAACTTATTGTTTTAAAATTATTTAAAATTCAATTTCACAACGGCCATCGCCAATAAGAGCTGACACAGGAAGGAAGTTGTATTGGAGGTACTGGCTCATTGGCGGGATCAGTAGGGTTGTGAAATTTGAATAGTAGAAAATGTATCCTGACCTGTGCCTGGTTTTAACACTGTAATTTATAATAATGTCATTAAAAAAAGGGACATTTTAATAAGGGTTGCGACTATGAAGAACTTATTAAAAAATTAAGGAAGGTTTTTACAAGACTAAGGGAGGCAGGACATACACTTAAACCCACTAAGTGCGAGTACTTTAGGGTAAAGTTCAATATACTTGGGTTCTTAGAAAGCAGGTTTGGAATAGAGCCGGACGAAAAGAAATTAATTAGCATTAAGGATTTTAAAAAACTATTTTCGCAAAAATCCCTACAATCCTTTCTAGGACTTGGTAACAGAAAATTCGTGGAAAACTTTTCAAAAATCGCAAGACCGCTTCATAAACTTCTTAAAAAGACACAAAATTTAGGTTAATTAATGATGTCCTCTACAAAATTAACCCAATACCAGAAGGTAGAAATTTACTCGTAATACCGCATAAATTAAAAGGAGAAATCATGTTCTTTCATCACAATGAACCTCTAGGAGGAGGTCATTTGTGAACTGCAAAAACCTTGTCCAAAATTATATACAGAATGGACTGGGATGGTCTACAAAAAGATGTGGAACGCTTTATAAAAGGTTGTCTGGACTGCCAAGCAAGGAAAGGACAACAAAATCGGAAACCTATAGGTCTATTAGAACCGATCCCAGTAGGAACACCGTTCGAAAGGGTTGGAATTGACCTTTTAGGACCGTTTAGAAGAAGCTTGTCCAACAATAGGTTTATAGTAGTAGCCACCGATTACGCAACACGATGGGCGTAAAGAAGCGCAATCCCGAATCGCAAAATTCCTAGTAGAAAGGATTATTACCAAACATGGGTCCCCGAAATTTTTACTCAGCGACAGGTGGCCGGTGTTTAGGTCAGAACTAGTGAGAGAAGTTCTGAAAGAAATGTGCACAGTTAGCCAATTCACGTCTTGCTATAACTCGCAATGTAACGGCTTGACCAAAAGATTCCATAAGAGATTAGCAGACATGCTATCAATTTTTACAGACACAAACCAAAAGCAGTGGGATCAATATTTACAGCACTGTACTTTCAGCTACAATTGCTCAGGACAAGATTCTACAAAATTCTTGCCCTTTATGTTGGTGTATGGCAGAGAACCAGTGTTGCTAGATGTACGATAATTATCGATTTTGTGCGATAATGGCCTTTTGTACGAAAATTTATAAATGACAACTAAAAATCCTATTGCAAAATATGTAATAACGTCATCTTCCCAGCAAGTACGTTTAGAACAAGGCTGTATAAATTTCAGACCCAGTGACAAAACGTTAAAATTCATGATGTCAGCTAACCTTTATCAGAAACAAATCAATCGGATTCAGACTGTAGAAATAGACGAATCTGATGATGACATTATATATGAAGAAATACAAACGTTTTTTTGTTTTTTGTATTTATATCTATGACTATAAATGTAAAATAATCATTTTATGAAAATAATACATCGTTTTTGTTCAATATAAAGATATGTAAATCAATTTTAAAGTATTTTTAACCCTTTTTTGGAAAATTTATTAAGCAGGAATGTTTGTTTTTAAGCATCCATATTTTGTACGATAACGTATGATAATGTGTAGCAACACTGCAGAGAACCCATATTACCTGTAGAGGCAAATTTAATGCCCTCGCCAGAAGAAATAAACAGTCACGCCAGAGAAACGGCGGCGCACAGTGGTTCAAAACCCTCCAAGTCAATAATTAGCTACTGTTATGCTAAGATCATTGACCTATACTACCTGTTTTTCATTGCCCCACTTCTCACCGAGTGCTCATTTCTGCCTAATTGCTTATTGCCGGGTCGCTAAAGTGTTGAATATTTTGGTTTGTTTGTCACTAGTCTTGGATGGAACAAATTAATTACTTGTTTACATTGTTGTTTTTATTAGTGAAATTTTTTTTTAAAGATAATTTAATATGCTAATCTAATCTATAATTAGCTATTCGTAAGTTCTTTTAGAATATAATATTGATAATACTGTTATAGATATTTAATAGTATAAAACAATTTTTTTTAATTGGTGATAAATTAATAAGAATTTGAGATTCAAGTTCATATATCTTTAGAGCTCCACCTAGCTCACCTTTAAAATTAATGACGTTAAAACCCAATATATTATTGCTTTTATTGCTAATAGTAGAGAATTATTGAAATACAGCCAAGCTATAATTGTGCCAGGCACTAAATTGACATACCAAAGTCGAATTTAAAACTTTCGTCGTTTATTTTCAATTAATAAAAGAAGGCACTATTTATTCCGGTTCAAATTTTAGTAAACAAAGGCCGTGTAAAGATCACAGCTGATATTACAATGTGAAGGTGTCAAAATTGTGCCTGGCAGTATTATAGCCTGGCCTTATTTCCATAATTCTTTATTATCTCACCCGTCCTCACCCATCCTTTTAAGATATACCATTTAATATAGATACAGTTCATATCATTTTTTTTGAGACAACTTTTGACAATTTTTTCTCGTTGGCCTATGCTATTTGTTATGGTAAACAGATGATACCTGTCAAAAAGTTATCTCAAAAATTATGATATGGAGTTTATGTGTCCCAAATTTAAAAATAGAAAATTTTATGTTAAACCGTTTTTTATACAAAGTTAATCACATATTAGCCTGTTTTGAAAAGAAATGTTACTTTTTCGACAAAAAGTGCACTTTTATCCCTTATTTAAGGGATAAAAGTGTCACTTTTTATCCTCAAAATTGCAGAAAATAGATTATAAACCTCGTAACAAAAGTTTTTATCTCCAAAAATTGTAATTCTTGGTACGGTTGTGCTACAAACTTTTTGCTTTAAGGGGAGAAATGCCACATTCATCCCTTGGTATATAATATACCAGTAGCGCACCCAGGAATATGTCTTGGAGGGGGTCCCAGACCACATATTGCCGTATTTTGTGCTATTTTCATAAAATATGTGGAAAATATCTAAAAAATTCTTAGGCTTGGTTCGGTTCGGTTCATCCTAACTAATAACTTTCAAACGGAATTAGATATCAATTTTAAGTAAAAAAAGTTTTACCCCGTGAAGTTCCTTCAAATTAAAAAATACTCTGCCAATATATGGGCCCCTAAGCTCACACTAGGTACTATAGTTATAGTGTACGTGTGAGCTAATATAACTAAAAACTGTAATATATGCTATTCAACTCCAGACTAAATTACCTCTCGTTTGATACCACACAAGCCATGTTTTGACCTAAACTCAAATTTTTGAAATCTCCCCCTCCCCTTAAAAAAAAACAAAAATTCAAATGTATTTTGTTTAACTCCAGACCCAAATTACCTTTATTTTGATATCAAACGCCATATTTTCACGTAAACTCTAATTTCTGAAATCTACCCCACTGTAACAGGGGCCTGTGTGTGACAGTGGTACTGTCACCTCAAGTGGCCAAGGCTTAAATGTTGTAAGCTACCAACTTAGGCTACAACTTATATAAATTATAAAAAGATTAAATGTTAATATATGTTATTAAATTTACACAATCTCGAAAGGGAATTTGACGGTTCTTGGAGGAAAAGTATGCTTTAAACGTTTTTCTCAAATGTATAACTAATGTAGGATAATCATACATACCTTTTCAATTTTCTTCTTGCAGCTTTACACTTTCACTTCTTATATTTATTAGTTGAATATCGACTTTTTACTGCTATTAAACTTTTTTATTCAAATATTTACACCTCTTAAACTTTTAGGTTTTATAAACCTTTTATATATTTGTTGTAAATATATATATTTATCAACATCTTAAACGTTGATTGAATGAGTGAAACTATTCAATCAACTGTTTAATTTACTTAATATTACTGTTTAGGTTTGGGATATGTTATTGATTAAAAATGCCGATTTTAGGGCAACGAATGGTTTGTATTTTGTTGTTAAAATAAACCATAAAACAGATAAAAACATTATTTCAAAACACTGGAAACAGTAATAAATAAAAGCTTTAAAATTAATAAACTCTAAAAGAAAAGACCAAAATAATTATGAATATTAAAGTTAACAGTTTTATACAATGTTAAAATAATTGATAAATTTCCCCAGTTGAAATAAAACCCCCCTTAAGAAGTGTGAATGAAAGCATAACGTACCAGGCAAAGGCAAACTAAAGAGTGACGTCTCTGACGACTTTCGAAAGTTTCCCGTCTCAGTTAAAGCGACCCTGCGCTTGAAGGGACAAATATCTTGGCGTTGATTGGCTAGAATTCTACTCCCTTTCGCCTTGGCGAGAAAGAGATAGACTGCGCTTTAAGCGCTCCACTAAGAGACAAAATAGCAATGCAAGCCAGACTTAAAAACCCGTTAGAAAGTAAAATTGCACAGTGTGTTTTTTTTAAATTGAAAATAGTTTAAAAATTGTTTCCAGTTACAAAATAAGAATTATTTTGATGTTAGTGGCTCAAAGGACATATTAGCCGAATACAACTTTTATTAAAATACGGCGAACCTGAAAATATGCCTAAAAACAAGTCGCCGAGTTGCCATAAATTTTACTTAATCTTAACCTAGTCTTGCATATAATTAATGCTTGTTGATGTCAAAACAATATTTAATTAATAATCTTTAAAAACTTATAAATGACAAAAATACCATTTATATTCAAATCCCGTTTTGTTACATTACTCCCCCCTGATTAAGTATAAACAATTTTTTTTTAAACGCAAGTCGAAATAAAATGGTTTATAACAACAAGCATTAAGTAGTGCAGACAACACAAATCTAAACTAAAACTATAACGCTCTTCGTTTCCATTTTTCTTCTGTGGATGATGGTCAACAAACATTCTGGCTGGAAAAAACTTGAAGTTCCATTCTGGAACAAAACAGCAACACTGCATCAGGTACAACATCTTAGATTAGCTAGTCAGCAAAAAACATGGTGAACGATCAGTAGACTCCAAACAGTACTGAAAGAATCAGAATATCAGTGCAGCTTAATAACAACGATAACTTAAACTAAATGAGGGCAAAATAAAATTGACAAATAAACCGAAAAATATATATAGAAATATATAATTTTAACGCACATTGTTCAAAAACAACCATACTAAGGTATATATTATATACACGCTGAAGCAGAAATTTGTGGAGACAAAAAAAAATGATTTAAGTTAACGTAAATAAATTAAGGGAGTCTCCAAACCAAACCATTTCCTCCATAGTGTTAAACAAACACTAGGTACGCAGCAAGAGCTGAGTTTCCACATTGGCCATCTTTGAAACTAAGGGTGAACAGCAGACTCTGTATTGAATTTGGAAAGAAGTATCAAATTGCAGGTTTGCACAGCGACGGTACGAAGACGTCGATTGTAGTGATGATGGCTGCTTGGCAGATCTAATGACTTTAATGGTGGAATGGCTGCTTGGTTGATTAAACTGTTTGTGGAAGAAATTTGTTGGTTGGTTGACAGCACTTTGCAATAGCTGACCTAAAAACAAAATAATTTTAATACAAGAAAAACAATGTTTTTAATAACAATAAACCAACCTTATGTAAAACAAAATAAAAATAAAAATATATTATTTAAATTAAAAAAAATTTAAAATTTTTGATTTTATGATTATATCTCATAAATAAGTTTTAGGTGAACTAAAACTAGTTAGACGGCAAATAACCTACAAAAGGTTGTCTAACCCAAAAAACGTGTTTGCATAAAAAAAAATAATTTTAAAACAAAGATAAAAGCAAGAAATTACAAACACTAACTGAAATATTAAAATTGATTATTTTAAAACTTTAAAATATATTTATAAAAAATAGGTTTATTTGACAATAATTTATAAAAAATTCAAATACCTTAAGACAAAATTAACTTACAATTACGAGAAAAAAAACGTTTAGTTGACAATATTTGAAAAAATTTAAGTTGGTTTATTGCTCTCAGTGTAATAAAAAAACAACCCTACCAGGTTAACACAATAAACTTTAAAACAAACATGGAATACTCCATCGAAACAAAAACAAATCATATAAAAATAACTCACGTTATCGAAAGAATAACTGAAAATAAATATAAGTTAGCAAAAACAAACACAAAATGATACTAAAACTAAAATACAAGTTTTTATCATAGTCAACATTTTAATGATTCAAAAAATTTTTTAAATTTTATAAAGAAAATCAAATAGAACAGAATTAATACAATAATCTCAAATGAAACAAATCCACATAGATTTTTTTTAAGTAGAACAAATCCAAATATAATATTTTTTACTAGAACAAATTAAAACTTATTGATTCAATAAAGAACAAATCAAAATAATTCAATATAGAAGAAATCAAAATATAATTCAATATAGAACAAATCAATTTTAAAAAAATTAATGAACAAATATAAATAGAACAAATCCAGCCAGATGAATATATACATTTCCAAAATTACTTAGAATAAAGCTCCTCCTAGAATTTTTACAGTTTTTCCGAATTTTCCTTCTAAAAATTTTTTTTGCCTGAAACATTACCTATTTCTAATTTAAACTTTTCCTTCTTAGATCTTTTTCTACTAAATTTCGCTTTTATTAAAAAAAAATAACATTTTTCGATTTTAGATTGATTTTCGGTGTGACTTTAGTATGTTTGAAAATGATAAGTTTCCATTCTCTAACTAATTTGCATTTTATTTTATTTTCTAATTAATTGTAAGCTGGTTTTACACAATTTTGAAAAACTAAGAACAGCAGCAAAACAAAGTAGGTTAATATTGATGTCATTGTTTGAAAATTAGACATCTTTGCTTCAAAATACTTGACTTAATGTAAGCAAATGTTTTGAAACTTGACCAATTTAGGTTTTTACCGAATTTCATGCGCACATAGGTGGCGATAGATGATTTTAAAGTGCATGAATCAAAACAAACAAAATAAAATAATCTTAGTTGATAATAAAATTTTAAATAAAATTATGTCTTATTATATTCCAATTGAAGCGAATGACAAAAAAAATTAAACAAAAATGACAGTTGATGGTTGCTTCAATCGACTCTTTTTGGTGTTATGAAAAGAAAAAACTCTCTTGGGTGATGAAGTCATTTCTTATTTTTCCAAAACTACTAAATAAGAACTACTTAGAGTCCAAGCAGGCAAGGGCTTACTTCGAAAATATGAAAAAAAATAATAAAAAAAAATGCTTTAAAATATTTTAGGTATAACATACTTTTTTTTCAATTTAATAAGTTGACAAAAAAAAACAAAAGGTATCTTAAACGATAAGGTTCTTTATATAACGCAAGACTTAAAATGAGCAAATATTTTTAAAAAATAATAATAAAAACAATAATAAATGAAATAATGCTTGCTAATATACGAAAAATAAACACTGATCTTAGAAAGACTAACTTTTACGATAAGTTTTTCCATAAACGATCAACTGGTGATTTAAAGGATTTTATTGTTTACACAAAAAGTATACATAAATTACTCTTTGTTTATCATTAATGGAGCCAATCATGTATAGGCCTTAGTAACAACAAAATTACTTAAAGATGATAATAGAAATAAAAATAATACAAAAATAATAATTTAGGTGTTCTTGATTAGTGCTATGCCTGTGCACTAGCATATCATTTTAATAATGACGTTATAGAGAATATTTTTATTTTATCGATTAACTAGGACAGCAAACAGAAAGGAACAAACTAACAAAAAAAACAAAACATTTTTAGAAAAAGATTTTTGTGATTTGTCATAGTTACCAAAAGAAAAGTTTTACAAAAACAATTGTACTTATAGAGTAAAAGAATGGAGAATGTTTTTTGTTTGTTTAAAATAGTGTAGATTTTAAAAAATATCAAAATAAAAAAAAATTATCAAAATTTATCCTTAAAATGGAATTTGCTTGACTTAAATGGTACAGACTGTACTTAAAGTTCGTATAGTCGAATATTTTCCATATAGGAGAAAAAAACATAAAAAATAAAATATTGTTTTATTGATAAACAATACAAAAATTCAAAAATAGTTTTAAAGAATCAAATGTTATTAATTTGGATAATATTGATTTTATCAAGTTATAATATAATGAGAAGAGAAAAAAAAATAGAAAAATGTATCTAAGCAATGTTAAGATTGCTATGATAATATCCAATTGGATTCAAGACTGACTTCAAAATGGAAAAAAAATATATGTATACAAATCGAAAATTTTTAACAGTTGATTTATTCGGTTTATGGGATCTTACAAAAGTCAGAGTCTAAGCACTGATTAAGAGCAAATGATCCCTATTTAAAAAACAAAGCTTTTTTTGAAATAATGGACTCTAAAATATACTATATATAATCGATTTTACCTTAATACTTTAACCATTACGTTACGTTGATTTACTATAACACACATATCCATCACAAAAGAACAAAACCAAAAGGCATGTGTGGATTTTAACAAAAAATAAAATATTTAGTTTTTTTTTAAATATTACAAAAATAAAAAAAAAAACAATTAAAAGTATTCAAAATATCTATAATGTTCTGGCAACTAGAAAACAAAAATGACTTTACCAAAATAATAAAATGTTAAGTATTACACTTTTTCCGTGTAACACAAAAAACAAGATTAAAATTACATATCTGACAGATGATTGATACAGATATTATCTGAAAAGATACAATTTACTTCTACTAAAGTAAAGTAAAAAAGAGATTAAAGAATTGGTTTTCACGTATAATAATAGGTTACAAAAGCTCTGTATACCTCAAGATAGAACTGTGGCATAACGCGATAGAGACACTGTCTCTAAGTCCAGCGATTGTTATGCCAACTACCAATCTCCACAGCTAATTAGCTATTTTTTTATAAAATTTGTGCTTATGCACTTAGTTTTATGACAATTAGTTTTACGGGTAACATTTTACAGAATAAAAAAAACAGTTGTTTGCTGTACACTAGAAATTTTTTTTATACAAAGATTTTATTTACTTGATTTTAGATATACTCTTCCATTAAGATGTTTTTGTCTTAAAACTTTCTAATTCAAATGAGACTTTTTCGTTAGTCTATAGGTGTTATCACTGCTAAAGCCAAAGACAGTGGTTTTATATATAAAATTTCAAGACAAAAGAAAATATATAAATTTCATAAAGTAAATATTACCAAATGACATAAAGATTAGTTTAAATGGCTTATCAACCCTATAAAGTAAAAAGAGTAAAAATTTGATCATAAAATTTTATAATAAAAGAAAATACTTCTTTATTCTGCTGTTCTTGTCTGTTTTTCCAATCTCTGATTATTTCTTGATGTTAATATCTTTTTTTTTTAAATATCACTGATAAAAATATAACGGTTTTCATTTGATATGGCATGACTCAAGAGTCGTCTACTCTTTATGGTTGTATCTTCTAGGTTTTTCCTATTCCTAAATTTCTAAAATCCTAACTTTTAGTTACTATCTCAAATATTATCTAATTACCTCATTTTTTAACCAAGTCAGAAAAATTGTCCAAATGTCTACCATAAAACCTGTTTTAAAATAATATCCCATCAGCACTTCAACACTGGTTCCAAAAATGTATAGTGACTCTTGTATACCAAATCTAAATCATTTTTCGTCACAATAAAAAGAATAGGTAGATCTACCATTTTTTATATTGAAAATTGTATTGTGAAATATAAAATTTATTCAACGACAACGCTTTTGTCTCCCTTATTAGAAAACCTAAGACACTGTGGATTCAACACTAACAGGAAGTGGCCATCTTCACTGGAATTAGAAAAACACAGGTGTATAACGAAGAAAGAAACTAGTCTACATCTTCTTGTTAAATAAATTTTCCGGTCTATTGTTTATCCAGTATAACTCAAAAATGAGTTCCCGACATGACGAAATAGAAAATTACGTTTCATAGGTAAAGTTTTACCTCTACCTTGAATAGTTTTTCCCAAATTTAAATTCCCATTTTTACAAAATGGCTTGACTTGAAAGAAACCCAAAAATCCAACCCATATATTTTTCCGCTGTTTTAGACCAGTTCACCTGTAGACCATTTAAGCTATAACATGACGATTATTAATTCAGTAGTTTTCTTGATAAAGAATGGTTAAAACATTTAACTGACTATACCGTAACCCTATTTTTCAAAATTGAGTTACGATATTAGGATATACGGCAACAAACAAAACAAATATAGACCAATAGAAAATTTTAATTAAAGGTATACCATTGAAACACCCTCTCGAGTGGAGAAGAAAAATTTTCCCAATTTACTCCTCAGCCTTCTTCTCAATGACTGGGGAGTTTAAAATCCAGCTAAAAAACACTCATTCCATAAAAAACATTTTATAAAATAATCTATAATATAATGATACAAACAGCGAAAAAAATTAATTCGCCCTCGTCTTACAAAAAAACAAGAAAAGAAAAAGAAAACGCGACGATTCTACTTGGCGAATTACTATTGGTCTATTGTTTTATAACATTCCTTATACATCAAAAGATGCATATAACAAACACAGATCCATTTTGCCATACCATATAGCCATATCAAAGTTACGTTAAAAGAAAATTCTAGGACGCTTTAATTCAAAAATACTTCCCTCTCACATATTTACTCAACAGATAGTAATAGACTTTTGTCATTTATAAAAAAATCTCAAAAATTACTAAACAATTTTATAACAAATTGCTCTTAAAAACTTTCAACTTGATGTGTCAGTCATTTACAACTCAATACAAACAATACAATTCCTGAAAATAAAAATAAAAATATTAATTAAGTAAAATTTTTGAGGGAAGTCTCCAGAGAATCGTAGACCTCTACAGTTGTCGGATGTCATGGTCTTCACCTATAAAAGAAAACGAAGTTATAACACTAATTTTATACATGGTTTAAACAAATATAATAAAACTTTTTCTTTAAAACAACATTCAATGAATTTATTATGCTTTTGACATAGTGTTTTGACACTATTATTTTTCTTTTCATTAAAATCGGTCTCGTAGTTATTAAAAATTAAAACAAGTTTGTACAAATTTTAAATGAGTGCTCATAAATTACGAGGATTAGATGATAATTAAAACTTTTTAGTTAAATAAAACAATAAAACCTCTACAAATGCAAAATTTTAAAAAGTTACAATGCTAAGGCATTACTTAATTAATTTATGTTATATATGTCTATGTAATGATAGACAGGCTTGCTTTTGCAATGCAAGAGAAAAGATATCTTTAGTGTCAAAATTGCAAATATTGAAACAAAAAAAAAACTTAAAAACTCAAGACATAGATTGTCTTTTTTGACATCGACGATCTAATCTAAAAACTCAAGAGAGAGATTGTCCCTTTTGACTTTCAGATTGATCCAGGATCTAGATTAATAATTGTTTTATAGGTTTTTCAATACGTGTGTGGCTTGAGCCATTACAAAAAAAAATTAAACTTTTTGGCAAAGAATGGGTAGAGGATATAATGTCAACTACCTCTAATTCAGAAAAATTAATCGTTTATTTAAACAACTACACTTTCCATTCCATTCCAATGGAAAGTGTCGAAATGGATGCAATAAGAAGATCAATGATAATATCCAGAACTGATCATATAAGAAATGAGATCATAAAAGAAAGAATGGGAATCGAGGGAAGCATAACTGATGACATCACTAAAAGGCAACTGATATGGTATGCCCATGTACAACGGATGAAGGACGAAAGATTACCAAAACAGGTCCTAGAATGGCAACCAATAGGGCGCAGAAAAAGAGGGCGTCCTAAACTGGAATGGCAACAGTCAATCCAAAGATCAATGAGTCAAAAAAAAAAACCTGACGGAAGATGACTGTCATGATCGAAGGAGGTGGAGAATAGGCGTCGGACAACGTAGAAAAACGTTCTAAACCGACATAGTAGTAGTAAACAACTACTGTATAGAGTAAGTCCAACTACAGCAAAATAGTAATAACACATTAAAAAAAAAAGTAAGCTCTGATGATAATTGCATAAAAATTATTTTTTTATTAAACAGGATAAGAAGATTACAGTAAGTTAGCAAAGAAACAAATGTACTAAATCTTTTGGTTACCAAGATATTTACGCACGCAAGATATTATATTGCTACGACTACATTATAGAATCTCTGTGTGTAAATAACTTAAAACTTTTGAGATTCAGGACTATTTACATATGCTAATAATATCCTGGATGTATGTATCTATCCAACATTTTCATGGAACGCAAAGAAAAACAAAAGAATACTGTAAATGAAAGAAAATTCAAATTTTCTATATACTAACACAATTCGCACTCAAAACTGTGAAGTAATTCGATTGTGCAGAGAAAACTTAACTGAAAAATTATAGAACTTTATGCATATAATAGCTTAGCTAAGAAGGCATTGTATTATTAGCACTTATCAAAAAAAAAACATACAGTACGAAGTACGAAGTAGGCCTGGCAAATAGACCTTTCTTTTGGGCTACTTTTTTTATTAGCAGTTGAGAAAGATTACCACCATGAAACATCTTATAGGTAAATTTATCGAAAAATTACATTAGCCAGTTCTAAATTAACGAACGGTGCAGAATGCTATGTAAATAATGAAGGGTGCAGAAAGCTATGAAAATAAACAAAAGTTTGACTTAACTGTCAATAACTCAAAATTTGAGAAATATTCTCAATTTTCTTTTAAATCTTAACATGAACAAAAAAAATACTAACCAACAGGTTTATGTTTTAATAGTTGTCTTAAACAAAAATGAAGGTTTAAAAGCTCAAATGACACGTTTAAGGTTGACAAAAATAGAAACAAAAGGTCTTAATTACTTCACGGTATAATTTATAAAAATGAAATATAGTTTTAAAAAAAAATGATTGATAGACATTTATGTAAGCTGTTTTCAGTACCTCACTGTACACACGGGTCTATTGTGTACCACTGTGTTTTACACGACGTGGTAGAAACTCATTGTTTTGCCAATATACTTATTTAATAACTTAGTAGCAAAATTTTAAGAAGAAGAATGATCTAGATCTTACGAAAATGTACTGGTCAACTGTAAAAAGTTTTTATGAAAAACTTTATATCATATAGATATGAAAAATTTTTTAGTTTGTAAATAAATATCTTATATATATTTTTTAATTTAACGCACAAAAATCGTCACATGTGATGTGGTTACGAGAACATTAGGAATTATGTACATAAGCCATTGTTGTCTAGAGTTAGATAGACAACTCAAAAATACCCGACCGACCTTAATGAAATTTAAATCAAGGAACTGCATTTCTCACTATAGATCTTTGTTTGAAAAATATAAATTTAATAGTTCCCGTGAATGAAAAGTCAAATATTGGACCCCCGTGAGCGTTCAAGCTACCCACGGAAAAATATGAGAGAAACAAAACATTTTTTCGCGAAAGCTTGTTTGATTTATAAATTCAATATCATAGTTTAGTTGATAGATACCGTAAAGTTAAATGTGAATAGACGTATCAGGCGCGAAACTACGGGAGGGTAAAAAAAAGTGAAATTTCCCCCCCAAATCTTAAAATATATTTGTTTTGGACACACATAATACACTGGTCTGGACAATATGCAAAATAGTTTTATGCAATATTTATTATAATATTTCCTTCCCCAAATAAAATTACGATACGCCACTGTTATGCGTACGGACGAAAACATTTTTCGAAACACGTGTTTGTATTAAAAATTTTTGGGTACCTACTAACACAAAGAATACTATATTCTCTGTTCTAAATAAAAGACCTTTTGGAAATACCCATGTGTTTTATAATTTTGTTTAGCCAGATGTTTCAAGTGGTCTGGAATACTTTTATAGCCTGTAAATTGATTTATGGGCCAAGACGTTTTAACTTCGAAATAAAAGGTCAAAATTACAAAAAAAATATTTAACGGTTTTTCTTCGTCGTGTGGGAAAGTTTTCATTATGTATTTAAATAAAAAAATTAGATACAGTTCAATAAAAAAATATGAAAAAAGTTTTACCATACTTAAATTGATTCAAGCAAATATACAGGGTATCTTTTTGCAACGGTATTTGCAATAATTTTCAAAAGTTGATTTAGTTTTTCAAAGTCGTTCAAACTAATTTATGTCTCGTTTCCGTACACATCACATCCTATCTAATGATTATTAACCAAAGGGTTTTATATTTGTTGTTTGATTTTAATTAATTTTATAATTAAGTTAGCTTATTGGTTATGTATAACCTAAATTTCCATATTTTCATATTGTGTTTTCTCTTTAACCAGTCTTTAATTATTAAATGGGAATTATGATATATTTATTTTAATAATTATTATTTATGTTAAATAATATTATTTTTAAGATTATGTATAAAATTATTACTAACTCAAAATACGCGAGTTTTTATTTTAGGAAAAATATCAAATACCTTTATCCAATTTCAAAGGTCAAGTCAAATTTAGAAAAATAGATTGATTTATCATTATCTTTGGTTAAATTTTAGAAACAATTATTAGTACTTCTCTTACATAGTATGGAAAAGGCACTGCTAAGCAATCTTTTTAGGTTATCTGGTGTTTTGGTGTAAACCTACATATTACATCAAACATGGTACTTTGATCTTATCGAATTTATTTATTTAAATTGTTTATATTTTTAGTTATTTAAAATGTACTACTTAATTTTGTATATCTTTTAATAAAAATCAATAATGTACCTATATAGTCATAAAGACATGGACATGACCTGTAAACTTGGTCTTTTTAATAAAAATTACAAGAAAATATCTTCTAGCTTCAAACTAATCAAAACGATTTCACTGTTATAACAAATTATCGCTTTAAAACAAGTAAAAAGGGTTAAGAAAAGCCTTTACTGTGTTAGGACATTGATTTGTGGCTTTCTTTAGCCTTATGCAATGAAAATGCTATGAGATTATGTTTTTTCCAAAAATTACTGTATGGCTTTACAAAATATTATTTCGTTTAAGACATGGTCGATAGCACCAATACATTTGTTAAATCGATCGTCCTTCTGTCAAACAAATGTATTGTAAACTGGAGACCTTGAGAAGATAAAAGTAGTGGAGGACCACAAATGAGATGGGCGGACGATTTGAAGAAACATGCGGGAACTAGATGGATGAATACGGCGTCATATAGGAAAGAGTGGAAGATATTGAAGGAGGCTTATATCCAAAGATGGATCGAAGAAGGCTAAATAAATAGATAGATAGCACCATTTTTTTTTAAAAGGTAATGAATGTACTGTTAAAATTACCAATGCAAAACTTGCTTAATTATCGTGCGAATAAATTCCTAACTCAAAAATTACTGTCAAAAAATTATGTTTTCTGTCTACTGTGTTCTGTGGTAACTTGTGAATGTCATACACATAATGCACAGAAAAATGAGATCTTCACTTTTACTTAGACAATAAAACTAGTGGTAGTTTATAACAAATAATGTTTAATTACAACTTGCGCAATGTCAATCAATGCTCTAGGTGGCATTTTAGTGTAAAATACAGATGATAAAATAAAGGACTTTATAAATAAAAATTTTGACTCGATCTAAAATATGTACTGAGATAAACCCTTATGGGCAGTTCTCAATAGGTAATATAGTCCTTTCTTAAGTTTAGTTAACGTGTTTTGACTTTTAAGTTAATTGGTGGATAATTTATTTATTTTTCCAGTAAAGTTATTATTCAGTACAATGACACACGAATACAAAAATAGGATGAAACTCTCTCTAAATAAGCTAAGTTGTGTTACCATTTGTAACTAGTAAACCGATATGGATGCCATTTTTAATTTTTCTACCAAAAAGGTTTAGTTTTCTGTTAGGTTAACGTTTTGATTTTTGAAAATATGAAAAATACCATAAATTTTTCGCTAAAGGTGGTTATTTTATGGCTTTGTTTTAAAAAAGGTCGAATTTTCTTAATATCCTTTCTTAGGATATAACTTTGGATTTTTTTTCAAAAAAATAGGTCTTCAAAGTTAGACATGTACCAAATTTTAATGTTGATAAAGATCAGTATTTTTTTTTCATAATATGAGCTTTTATTGTGATTTTTCCCAAAATATTTTTATTATGCTACATCTACATAATACCCTAACAAGAGACGATAAATTAGTTTAGGACTTTAACGGTCAAAACACAAAAGTTTTGGTCCGGACAATTTAGTAGGCTCTACCTGAATTAAAGGAAATTGAATGAAGGGTTCTACAATAGGTTTTTCCATTTCATAATATTTAATTAGGTATACCATTTTGCAAAAATGGCTTGACAATAACTTACGATAATAAACGACAATATACTTTTTAATTTGATTAAAAATATTATGAAACGAAATTCACTTGATTACCTACATGTTAGTGAAAGAAAATAAATATAAAATAAAGTCTCGCTCAAAAAAAACAAAAAATATACAGGTTTTCACATTTACCTCACTTTACTTAAAAGCTGTGAATTTGCAGATAGTGCTGATAACATCCAACTTATTATAAATTAAATTTTCTTTTATGAAAAGAATAATACGCCATAAGAAAATTATAAAGCAAAATAGTTCGACAGGTACGTCGTTTTAAAGAATGCTATGTTTGAATGCTATGTTTTGTAACACAAAACGTAAATTTTTATTTTTAATTTGATAATAATTGTATAGAATCGATATTTGCTGTGGCTACATTTATTTAGTCCATGGTTTTAACAAACTAGTGCTTTAAAATTTTGAAAGATTTACTTGTGGACCTTATAATAAAGAAATTTCTCATAATCGACAAAGTTGTTACTGAGATACAAAGAAATCACGTTTATTTTCCAAAAAGAAGCTTGTGTGCAATTTGGGAAAAAAATACATTTTCAAAATCTGGAAATATAAAAATATAAAATTTGAAAATACTTCGCGGTTGCTTACTGTGAGTTTGAACTTGTGGTAAATCTCAATCATATATGTATGATATAGAGAGTACAAAAATTACAAAATGACAAAAAAAACATCTATCACATATTCTATACAATATATTGCTAGTAGCTAGGTCTGTTTTTTTGAGTTTATCCTGACCAGATACTTTACCACAGTCCTGTAACACAAATTTATGAGAGATGAACGGTTGCATGGAAAAAGTAGTTAGAAATTATAATTTTTAAAGTTATGATGCAATATCAATGGAAAATTACTTGAGATTAATTAATTACACCATTGTGGATACTTAGATGGTCAAATAATTTGGCTTAGGTACTTTTTGCCAAATGAAGTTTTAGGTATTAAACAAACAATAAAACCAAAATAAAGTAGAAATATCGATATCTACGAAGAAAAATACTTATAAAAACAATGTTATAATGACTTAACATAAATTTTTGTATTATTTAAACAAAAAATGTTATTAAATATTAATAAAAAAGGTTTAATGGTTCAAAAAAACAAAAAAAAACTGTTATTAATGCAATAAAATAAGTAAAAAATATCCTCCCTTAGTTATATTTGATGGGTGTCTTCAAAAAAAATCAGTGGTTTGTCAGAGGAAGGGTTGGCAATTATTGTTTCAGCCAACTAATCAAAAATAAAGAGTAACAATGGACTCTTTTTTTGTGTTTTTAATAAAAGATTCTTAAAAAATTCAGCTAGAAAAACAAAAGCTTAAGGAGCTTTTCGAATTTCGACAAAATAGGCTTTTAATGGCAAGAGAATGATAAGTTTAATGAGACTTTATTTGAACAACACTGTGCTACAATTAAGACAAAATAATGGACTCTTTTATCCATTTGATTTAAATAATGTTTCAATGGAACAATTTTAAAGTTTACCAACGAGTTTTGGACTTATAACTCAAATCTAGAGTTCAGTAAAGCTTTATTAAGGCAAAAGGTTGATCTTTTCGCATGCTGGAGAGTCCGTCCTCCAGATAGAAATGGAGAGCATTCTATTTGCTGCCATATTTGGATAGTATTTAAACTTAACTTTTCAATAAAAAATATTCTACCAATTTATCTTTTCAAAATTTAAAGTGATCATATATCAATAGAAAAATTGTCATGACATTGACATTTTCCTTGTATTTACTGTTTCAAGGGCAAGTAAAATATTCAAAAATATTGAAAATACATAAAATAATTGTAACACAGATTATAACGTTAGTAAATTAAACAACGAAAAACAGTTATGGCACATCTTCCAACAAATTAGTTTTGGTTTTCAATAACTAGACAAGACTATTTCTTTTAAAACGAACAATTTTACAAAAATTTTCTTTAGTTTTTCCAACAAAAAACTATCAATGGGTTAACTAAAGTACTACTGAGTTTTTCTCAAACTTTCAACATAAAATTTTTTCCAAATTTTCCATAATTTTTTCACAAATTTTCCAAAAACTAAATTAGCCTGAACTACTGGCACCACTTTGTAACAGGGGCCTGTGTGTGACAGTCGTACTGTCACCTCAAGTGGCCAAGGCTTAAATGTTGTAAGCTACCAACTTAGGCTACAACTTATATAAATTATAAAAAGATTAAATGTTACTATATGTTATTAAATTTACACAATCTCGAAAGGGAATTTGACGGTTCTTGGAGGAAAAGTATGCTTTAAACGTCTTTCTCAAATGTATAACTAATGTAGGATAATCATACATACCTTTTCAATTTTCTTCTTGCAGCTTTACACTTTCACTTCTTATATTTATTAGTTGAATATCGACTTTTTACTACTATTAAACTTTTGTATTCAAATATTTACACCTCTTAAACTTTTAAGTTTTATAAACCTTTTATATATTTGTTGTAAATATATATATTTATCAACATCTTAAACGTTGATTGAATGAGTGAAACTATTCAATCAACTGTTTAATTTACTTAATATTACTGTTTAGGTTTGGGATATGTTATTGATTAAAAATGCCGATTTTAGGGCAACGAATGGTTTGTATTTTGTAGTTAAAATAAACCATAAAACAGATAAAAACATTATTTCAAAACACTGGAAACAGTAATAAATAAAAGCTTTAAAATTAATAAACTCTAAAAGAAAAGACCAAAATAATTATGAATATTAAAGTTGATAGTTTTATACAATGTTAAAATAATTGATAAATTTCCCCAGTTGTAATAAAACCCCCCTTAAGAAGTGTGAATGAAAGCGTAACGTACCAGGCAAAGGCAAACTAAAGAGTGACGTCTCTGATGACTTTCGAAAGTTTCCCGTCTCAGTTAAAGCGACCCTGCGCTTGAAGGGACAAATATCTTGGCGATGATTGGCTAGAATTCTACTCCCTTTCGCCTTGGCGAGAAAGAGATAGACTGCGCTTTAAGCGCTCCACTAAGAGACAAAATAGCAATGCAAGCCAGACTTAAAAACCCGTTAGAAAGCAAAAATTACACAGTGTGTTTTTTTTTAATTGAAAATAGTTTAAAATTTGTTTCCAGTTACAAAATAAGAATTATTTTGATGTTAGTGGCTCAAAGGACATATTAGCAGAATACAACTTTTATTAAAATACGGCGAACCTGAAAATATGCCTAAAAACAAGTCGCCGAGTTGCCATAAATTTTACTTAATCTTAACCTAGTCTTGCATATAATTAATGCTTGTTGATGTCAAAACAATATTTAATTAAAAATCTTTAAAAACTTATAAATGACAAAAATACCATTTATATTCAAATCTCGTTTTGTTACACCACCCTTTTTTTTAAACTAAAATTTATTTTGTTTAACTCCACACTTAAATACCTTTCGTTTGATATCACACACGCCATATTTTCACATAAACTCTAATTTTTAAAATCTTCCCCCACCCTTTTATTTGGTTTGTGTTCGGTGGATTTTGACAAGACCCAGGCAAGGTACCAAATTTCATTGAAATCGGGCAAGCGATTTTTGAGTTATGCGCGTTGGTCGTTACAGACAGACAGACAGACAGACAGACAGACAGACAGACAGACAGACAGACAGACAGACAGACAGACAGACAGACAGACAGACAGACAGACAGACAGACAGACAGACAGACAGACAGACAGACAGACAGACAGACAGACAGACAGACAGACAGACAGACAGACAGACAGACAGACAGACAGACAGACAGACAGACAGACAGACAGACAGACAGACAGACAGACAGACAGACAGACAGACAGACAGACAGACAGACAGACAGACAGACAGACAGACAGACAGACAGACAGACAGACAGACAGACAGACAGACAGACAGACAGACAGACAGACAGACAGACAGACAGACAGACAGACAGACAGACAGACAGACAGACAGACAGACAGACAGACAGACAGACAGACAGACAGACAGACAGACAGACAGACAGACAGACAGACAGACAGACAGACAGACAGACAGACAGACAGACAGACAGACAGACAGACAGACAGACAGACAGACAGACAGACAGACAGACAGACAGACAGACAGACAGACAGACAGACAGACAGACAGACAGACAGACAGACAGACAGACAGACAGACAGACAGACAGACAGACAGACAGACAGACAGACAGACAGACAGACAGACAGACAGACAGACAGACAGACAGACAGACAGACAGACAGACAGACAGACAGACAGACAGACAGACAGACAGACAGACAGACAGACAGACAGACAGACAGACAGACAGACAGACAGACAGACAGACAGACAGACAGACAGACAGACAGACAGACAGACAGACAGACAGACAGACAGACAGACAGACAGACAGACAGACAGACAGACAGACAGACAGACAGACAGACAGACAGACAGACAGACAGACAGACAGACAGACAGACAGACAGACAGACAGACAGACAGACAGACAGACAGACAGACAGACAGACAGACAGACAGACAGACAGACAGACAGACAGACAGACAGACAGACAGACAGACAGACAGACAGACAGACAGACAGACAGACAGACAGACAGACAGACAGACAGACAGACAGACAGACAGACAGACAGACAGACAGACAGACAGACAGACAGACAGACAGACAGACAGACAGACAGACAGACAGACAGACAGACAGACAGACAGACAGACAGACAGACAGACAGACAGACAGACAGACAGACAGACAGACAGACAGACAGACAGACAGACAGACAGACAGACAGACAGACAGACAGACAGACAGACAGACAGACAGACAGACAGACAGACAGACAGACAGACAGACAGACAGACAGACAGACAGACAGACAGACAGACAGACAGACAGACAGACAGACAGACAGACAGACAGACAGACAGACAGACAGACAGACAGACAGACAGACAGACAGACAGACAGACAGACAGACAGACAGACAGACAGACAGACAGACAGACAGACAGACAGACAGACAGACAGACAGACAGACAGACAGACAGACAGACAGACAGACAGACAGACAGACAGACAGACAGACAGACAGACAGACAGACAGACAGACAGACAGACAGACAGACAGACAGACAGACAGACAGACAGACAGACAGACAGACAGACAGACAGACAGACAGACAGACAGACAGACAGACAGACAGACAGACAGACAGACAGACAGACAGACAGACAGACAGACAGACAGACAGACAGACAGACAGACAGACAGACAGACAGACAGACAGACAGACAGACAGACAGACAGACAGACAGACAGACAGACAGACAGACAGACAGACAGACAGACAGACAGACAGACAGACAGACAGACAGACAGACAGACAGACAGACAGACAGACAGACAGACAGACAGACAGACAGACAGACAGACAGACAGACAGACAGACAGACAGACAGACAGACAGACAGACAGACAGACAGACAGACAGACAGACAGACAGACAGACAGACAGACAGACAGACAGACAGACAGACAGACAGACAGACAGACAGACAGACAGACAGACAGACAGACAGACAGACAGACAGACAGACAGACAGACAGACAGACAGACAGACAGACAGACAGACAGACAGACAGACAGACAGACAGACAGACAGACAGACAGACAGACAGACAGACAGACAGACAGACAGACAGACAGACAGACAGACAGACAGACAGACAGACAGACAGACAGACAGACAGACAGACAGACAGACAGACAGACAGACAGACAGACAGACAGACAGACAGACAGACAGACAGACAGACAGACAGACAGACAGACAGACAGACAGACAGACAGACAGACAGACAGACAGACAGACAGACAGACAGACAGACAGACAGACAGACAGACAGACAGACAGACAGACAGACAGACAGACAGACAGACAGACAGACAGACAGACAGACAGACAGACAGACAGACAGACAGACAGACAGACAGACAGACAGACAGACAGACAGACAGACAGACAGACAGACAGACAGACAGACAGACAGACAGACAGACAGACAGACAGACAGACAGACAGACAGACAGACAGACAGACAGACAGACAGACAGACAGACAGACAGACAGACAGACAGACAGACAGACAGACAGACAGACAGACAGACAGACAGACAGACAGACAGACAGACAGACAGACAGACAGACAGACAGACAGACAGACAGACAGACAGACAGACAGACAGACAGACAGACAGACAGACAGACAGACAGACAGACAGACAGACAGACAGACAGACAGACAGACAGACAGACAGACAGACAGACAGACAGACAGACAGACAGACAGACAGACAGACAGACAGACAGACAGACAGACAGACAGACAGACAGACAGACAGACAGACAGACAGACAGACAGACAGACAGACAGACAGACAGACAGACAGACAGACAGACAGACAGACAGACAGACAGACAGACAGACAGACAGACAGACAGACAGACAGACAGACAGACAGACAGACAGACAGACAGACAGACAGACAGACAGACAGACAGACAGACAGACAGACAGACAGACAGACAGACAGACAGACAGACAGACAGACAGACAGACAGACAGACAGACAGACAGACAGACAGACAGACAGACAGACAGACAGACAGACAGACAGACAGACAGACAGACAGACAGACAGACAGACAGACAGACAGACAGACAGACAGACAGACAGACAGACAGACAGACAGACAGACAGACAGACAGACAGACAGACAGACAGACAGACAGACAGACAGACAGACAGACAGACAGACAGACAGACAGACAGACAGACAGACAGACAGACAGACAGACAGACAGACAGACAGACAGACAGACAGACAGACAGACAGACAGACAGACAGACAGACAGACAGACAGACAGACAGACAGACAGACAGACAGACAGACAGACAGACAGACAGACAGACAGACAGACAGACAGACAGACAGACAGACAGACAGACAGACAGACAGACAGACAGACAGACAGACAGACAGACAGACAGACAGACAGACAGACAGACAGACAGACAGACAGACAGACAGACAGACAGACAGACAGACAGACAGACAGACAGACAGACAGACAGACAGACAGACAGACAGACAGACAGACAGACAGACAGACAGACAGACAGACAGACAGACAGACAGACAGACAGACAGACAGACAGACAGACAGACAGACAGACAGACAGACAGACAGACAGACAGACAGACAGACAGACAGACAGACAGACAGACAGACAGACAGACAGACAGACAGACAGACAGACAGACAGACAGACAGACAGACAGACAGACAGACAGACAGACAGACAGACAGACAGACAGACAGACAGACAGACAGACAGACAGACAGACAGACAGACAGACAGACAGACAGACAGACAGACAGACAGACAGACAGACAGACAGACAGACAGACAGACAGACAGACAGACAGACAGACAGACAGACAGACAGACAGACAGACAGACAGACAGACAGACAGACAGACAGACAGACAGACAGACAGACAGACAGACAGACAGACAGACAGACAGACAGACAGACAGACAGACAGACAGACAGACAGACAGACAGACAGACAGACAGACAGACAGACAGACAGACAGACAGACAGACAGACAGACAGACAGACAGACAGACAGACAGACAGACAGACAGACAGACAGACAGACAGACAGACAGACAGACAGACAGACAGACAGACAGACAGACAGACAGACAGACAGACAGACAGACAGACAGACAGACAGACAGACAGACAGACAGACAGACAGACAGACAGACAGACAGACAGACAGACAGACAGACAGACAGACAGACAGACAGACAGACAGACAGACAGACAGACAGACAGACAGACAGACAGACAGACAGACAGACAGACAGACAGACAGACAGACAGACAGACAGACAGACAGACAGACAGACAGACAGACAGACAGACAGACAGACAGACAGACAGACAGACAGACAGACAGACAGACAGACAGACAGACAGACAGACAGACAGACAGACAGACAGACAGACAGACAGACAGACAGACAGACAGACAGACAGACAGACAGACAGACAGACAGACAGACAGACAGACAGACAGACAGACAGACAGACAGACAGACAGACAGACAGACAGACAGACAGACAGACAGACAGACAGACAGACAGACAGACAGACAGACAGACAGACAGACAGACAGACAGACAGACAGACAGACAGACAGACAGACAGACAGACAGACAGACAGACAGACAGACAGACAGACAGACAGACAGACAGACAGACAGACAGACAGACAGACAGACAGACAGACAGACAGACAGACAGACAGACAGACAGACAGACAGACAGACAGACAGACAGACAGACAGACAGACAGACAGACAGACAGACAGACAGACAGACAGACAGACAGACAGACAGACAGACAGACAGACAGACAGACAGACAGACAGACAGACAGACAGACAGACAGACAGACAGACAGACAGACAGACAGACAGACAGACAGACAGACAGACAGACAGACAGACAGACAGACAGACAGACAGACAGACAGACAGACAGACAGACAGACAGACAGACAGACAGACAGACAGACAGACAGACAGACAGACAGACAGACAGACAGACAGACAGACAGACAGACAGACAGACAGACAGACAGACAGACAGACAGACAGACAGACAGACAGACAGACAGACAGACAGACAGACAGACAGACAGACAGACAGACAGACAGACAGACAGACAGACAGACAGACAGACAGACAGACAGACAGACAGACAGACAGACAGACAGACAGACAGACAGACAGACAGACAGACAGACAGACAGACAGACAGACAGACAGACAGACAGACAGACAGACAGACAGACAGACAGACAGACAGACAGACAGACAGACAGACAGACAGACAGACAGACAGACAGACAGACAGACAGACAGACAGACAGACAGACAGACAGACAGACAGACAGACAGACAGACAGACAGACAGACAGACAGACAGACAGACAGACAGACAGACAGACAGACAGACAGACAGACAGACAGACAGACAGACAGACAGACAGACAGACAGACAGACAGACAGACAGACAGACAGACAGACAGACAGACAGACAGACAGACAGACAGACAGACAGACAGACAGACAGACAGACAGACAGACAGACAGACAGACAGACAGACAGACAGACAGACAGACAGACAGACAGACAGACAGACAGACAGACAGACAGACAGACAGACAGACAGACAGACAGACAGACAGACAGACAGACAGACAGACAGACAGACAGACAGACAGACAGACAGACAGACAGACAGACAGACAGACAGACAGACAGACAGACAGACAGACAGACAGACAGACAGACAGACAGACAGACAGACAGACAGACAGACAGACAGACAGACAGACAGACAGACAGACAGACAGACAGACAGACAGACAGACAGACAGACAGACAGACAGACAGACAGACAGACAGACAGACAGACAGACAGACAGACAGACAGACAGACAGACAGACAGACAGACAGACAGACAGACAGACAGACAGACAGACAGACAGACAGACAGACAGACAGACAGACAGACAGACAGACAGACAGACAGACAGACAGACAGACAGACAGACAGACAGACAGACAGACAGACAGACAGACAGACAGACAGACAGACAGACAGACAGACAGACAGACAGACAGACAGACAGACAGACAGACAGACAGACAGACAGACAGACAGACAGACAGACAGACAGACAGACAGACAGACAGACAGACAGACAGACAGACAGACAGACAGACAGACAGACAGACAGACAGACAGACAGACAGACAGACAGACAGACAGACAGACAGACAGACAGACAGACAGACAGACAGACAGACAGACAGACAGACAGACAGACAGACAGACAGACAGACAGACAGACAGACAGACAGACAGACAGACAGACAGACAGACAGACAGACAGACAGACAGACAGACAGACAGACAGACAGACAGACAGACAGACAGACAGACAGACAGACAGACAGACAGACAGACAGACAGACAGACAGACAGACAGACAGACAGACAGACAGACAGACAGACAGACAGACAGACAGACAGACAGACAGACAGACAGACAGACAGACAGACAGACAGACAGACAGACAGACAGACAGACAGACAGACAGACAGACAGACAGACAGACAGACAGACAGACAGACAGACAGACAGACAGACAGACAGACAGACAGACAGACAGACAGACAGACAGACAGACAGACAGACAGACAGACAGACAGACAGACAGACAGACAGACAGACAGACAGACAGACAGACAGACAGACAGACAGACAGACAGACAGACAGACAGACAGACAGACAGACAGACAGACAGACAGACAGACAGACAGACAGACAGACAGACAGACAGACAGACAGACAGACAGACAGACAGACAGACAGACAGACAGACAGACAGACAGACAGACAGACAGACAGACAGACAGACAGACAGACAGACAGACAGACAGACAGACAGACAGACAGACAGACAGACAGACAGACAGACAGACAGACAGACAGACAGACAGACAGACAGACAGACAGACAGACAGACAGACAGACAGACAGACAGACAGACAGACAGACAGACAGACAGACAGACAGACAGACAGACAGACAGACAGACAGACAGACAGACAGACAGACAGACAGACAGACAGACAGACAGACAGACAGACAGACAGACAGACAGACAGACAGACAGACAGACAGACAGACAGACAGACAGACAGACAGACAGACAGACAGACAGACAGACAGACAGACAGACAGACAGACAGACAGACAGACAGACAGACAGACAGACAGACAGACAGACAGACAGACAGACAGACAGACAGACAGACAGACAGACAGACAGACAGACAGACAGACAGACAGACAGACAGACAGACAGACAGACAGACAGACAGACAGACAGACAGACAGACAGACAGACAGACAGACAGACAGACAGACAGACAGACAGACAGACAGACAGACAGACAGACAGACAGACAGACAGACAGACAGACAGACAGACAGACAGACAGACAGACAGCCAGACAGCCAGACAGCCAGACAGCCAGACAGCCAGACAGCCAGACAGCCAGACAGCCAGACAGCCAGACAGCCAGACAGCCAGACAGCCAGACAGCCAGACAGCCAGACAGCCAGACAGCCAGACAGCCAGACAGCCAGACAGCCAGACAGCCAGACAGCCAGACAGCCAGACAGCCAGACAGCCAGACAGCCAGACAGCCAGACAGCCAGACAGCCAGACAGCCAGACAGCCAGACAGCCAGACAGCCAGACAGCCAGACAGCCAGACAGCCAGACAGCCAGACAGCCAGACAGCCAGACAGCCAGACAGCCAGACAGCCAGACAGCCAGACAGCCAGACAGCCAGACAGCCAGACAGCCAGACAGCCAGACAGCCAGACAGCCAGACAGCCAGACAGCCAGACAGCCAGACAGCCAGACAGCCAGACAGCCAGACAGCCAGACAGCCAGACAGCCAGACAGCCAGACAGCCAGACAGCCAGACAGCCAGACAGCCAGACAGCCAGACAGCCAGACAGCCAGACAGCCAGACAGCCAGACAGCCAGACAGCCAGACAGCCAGACAGCCAGACAGCCAGACAGCCAGACAGCCAGACAGCCAGACAGCCAGACAGCCAGACAGCCAGACAGCCAGACAGCCAGACAGCCAGACAGCCAGACAGCCAGACAGCCAGACAGCCAGACAGCCAGACAGCCAGACAGCCAGACAGCCAGACAGCCAGACAGCCAGACAGCCAGACAGCCAGACAGCCAGACAGCCAGACAGCCAGACAGCCAGACAGCCAGACAGCCAGACAGCCAGACAGCCAGACAGCCAGACAGCCAGACAGCCAGACAGCCAGACAGCCAGACAGCCAGACAGCCAGACAGCCAGACAGCCAGACAGCCAGACAGCCAGACAGCCAGACAGCCAGACAGCCAGACAGCCAGACAGCCAGACAGCCAGACAGCCAGACAGCCAGACAGCCAGACAGCCAGACAGCCAGACAGCCAGACAGCCAGACAGCCAGACAGCCAGACAGCCAGACAGCCAGACAGCCAGACAGCCAGACAGCCAGACAGCCAGACAGCCAGACAGCCAGACAGCCAGACAGCCAGACAGCCAGACAGCCAGACAGCCAGACAGCCAGACAGCCAGACAGCCAGACAGCCAGACAGCCAGACAGCCAGACAGCCAGACAGCCAGACAGCCAGACAGCCAGACAGCCAGACAGCCAGACAGCCAGACAGCCAGACAGCCAGACAGCCAGACAGCCAGACAGCCAGACAGCCAGACAGCCAGACAGCCAGACAGCCAGACAGCCAGACAGCCAGACAGCCAGACAGCCAGACAGCCAGACAGCCAGACAGCCAGACAGCCAGACAGCCAGACAGCCAGACAGCCAGACAGCCAGACAGCCAGACAGCCAGACAGCCAGACAGCCAGACAGCCAGACAGCCAGACAGCCAGACAGCCAGACAGCCAGACAGCCAGACAGCCAGACAGCCAGACAGCCAGACAGCCAGACAGCCAGACAGCCAGACAGCCAGACAGCCAGACAGCCAGACAGCCAGACAGCCAGACAGCCAGACAGCCAGACAGCCAGACAGCCAGACAGCCAGACAGCCAGACAGCCAGACAGCCAGACAGCCAGACAGCCAGACAGCCAGACAGCCAGACAGCCAGACAGCCAGACAGCCAGACAGCCAGACAGCCAGACAGCCAGACAGCCAGACAGCCAGACAGCCAGACAGCCAGACAGCCAGACAGCCAGACAGCCAGACAGCCAGACAGCCAGACAGCCAGACAGCCAGACAGCCAGACAGCCAGACAGCCAGACAGCCAGACAGCCAGACAGCCAGACAGCCAGACAGCCAGACAGCCAGACAGCCAGACAGCCAGACAGCCAGACAGCCAGACAGCCAGACAGCCAGACAGCCAGACAGCCAGACAGCCAAACAGCCAGACAGCCAGACAGCCAGACAGCCAGACAGCCAGACAGCCAGACAGCCAGACAGACAGACAGACAGAAGAAATGAAAAGAATAATACGCCATAAGAAAATTATAAAGCAAAATAGTTCGACAGGTACGTCGTTTTAAAGAATGCTATGTTTGAATGCTATGTTTTGTAACACAAAACGTAAATTTTTATTTTTAATTTGATAATAATTGTATAGAATCGATATTTGCTGTGGCTACATTTATTTAGTCCATGGTTTTAACAAACTAGTGCTTTAAAATTTTGAAAGATTTACTTGTGGACCTTATAATAAAGAAATTTCTCATAATCGACAAAGTTGTTACTGAGATACAAAGAAATCACGTTTATTTTCCAAAAAGAAGCTTGTGTGCAATTTGGGAAAAAAATACATTTTCAAAATCTGGAAATATAAAAATATAAAATTTGAAAATACTTCGCGGTTGCTTACTGTGAGTTTGAACTTGTGGTAAATCTCAATCATATATGTATGATATAGAGAGTACAAAAATTACAAAATGACAAAAAAAACATCTATCACATATTCTATACAATATATTGCTAGTAGCTAGGTCTGTTTTTTTGAGTTTATCCTGACCAGATACTTTACCACAGTCCTGTAACACAAATTTATGAGAGATGAACGGTTGCATGGAAAAAGTAGTTAGAAATTATAATTTTTAAAGTTATGATGCAATATCAATGGAAAATTACTTGAGATTAATTAATTACACCATTGTGGATACTTAGATGGTCAAATAATTTGGCTTAGGTACTTTTTGCCAAATGAAGTTTTAGGTATTAAACAAACAATAAAACCAAAATAAAGTAGAAATATCGATATCTACGAAGAAAAATACTTATAAAAACAATGTTATAATGACTTAACATAAATTTTTGTATTATTTAAACAAAAAATGTTATTAAATATTAATAAAAAAGGTTTAATGGTTCAAAAAAACAAAAAAAAACTGTTATTAATGCAATAAAATAAGTAAAAAATATCCTCCCTTAGTTATATTTGATGGGTGTCTTCAAAAAAAATCAGTGGTTTGTCAGAGGAAGGGTTGGCAATTATTGTTTCAGCCAACTAATCAAAAATAAAGAGTAACAATGGACTCTTTTTTTGTGTTTTTAATAAAAGATTCTTAAAAAATTCAGCTAGAAAAACAAAAGCTTAAGGAGCTTTTCGAATTTCGACAAAATAGGCTTTTAATGGCAAGAGAATGATAAGTTTAATGAGACTTTATTTGAACAACACTGTGCTACAATTAAGACAAAATAATGGACTCTTTTATCCATTTTATTTAAATAATGTTTCAATGGAACAATTTTAAAGTTTACCAACGAGTTTTGGACTTATAACTCAAATCTAGAGTTCAGTAAAGCTTTATTAAGGCAAAAGGTTGATCTTTTCGCATGCTGGAGAGTCCGTCCTCCAGATAGAAATGGAGAGCATTCTATTTGCTGCCATATTTGGATAGTATTTAAACTTAACTTTTCAATAAAAAATATTCTACCAATTTATCTTTTCAAAATTTAAAGTGATCATATATCAATAGAAAAATTGTCATGACATTGACATTTTCCTTGTATTTACTGTTTCAAGGGCAAGTAAAATATTCAAAAATATTGAAAATACATAAAATAATTGTAACACAGATTATAACGTTAGTAAATTAAACAACGAAAAACAGTTATGGCACATCTTCCAACAAATTAGTTTTGGTTTTCAATAACTAGACAAGACTATTTCTTTTAAAACGAACAATTTTACAAAAATTTTCTTTAGTTTTTCCAACAAAAAACTATCAATGGGTTAACTAAAGTACTACTGAGTTTTTCTCAAACTTTCAACATAAAATTTTTTCCAAATTTTCCATAATTTTTTCACAAATTTTCCAAAAACTAAATTAGCCTGAACTACTGGCACCACTTTGTAACAGGGGCCTGTGTGTGACAGTGGTACTGTCACCTCAAGTGGCCAAGGCTTAAATGTTGTAAGCTACCAACTTAGGCTACAACTTATATAAATTATAAAAAGATTAAATGTTACTATATGTTATTAAATTTACACAATCTCGAAAGGGAATTTGACTGTTCTTGGAGGAAAAGTATGCTTTAAACGTCTTTCTCAAATGTATAACTAATGTAGGATAATCATACATACCTTTTCAATTTTCTTCTTGCAGCTTTACACTTTCACTTCTTATATTTATTAGTTGAATATCGACTTTTTACTACTATTAAACTTTTGTATTCAAATATTTACACCTCTTAAACTTTTAAGTTTTATAAACCTTTTATATATTTGTTGTAAATATATATATTTATCAACATCTTAAACGTTGATTGAATGAGTGAAACTATTCAATCAACTGTTTAATTTACTTAATATTACTGTTTAGGTTTGGGATATGTTATTGATTAAAAATGCCGATTTTAGGGCAACGAATGGTTTGTATTTTGTAGTTAAAATAAACCATAAAACAGATAAAAACATTATTTCAAAACACTGGAAACAGTAATAAATAAAAGCTTTAAAATTAATAAACTCTAAAAGAAAAGACCAAAATAATTATGAATATTAAAGTTGATAGTTTTATACAATGTTAAAATAATTGATAAATTTCCCCAGTTGTAATAAAACCCCCCTTAAGAAGTGTGAATGAAAGCGTAACGTACCAGGCAAAGGCAAACTAAAGAGTGACGTCTCTGATGACTTTCGAAAGTTTCCCGTCTCAGTTAAAGCGACCCTGCGCTTGAAGGGACAAATATCTTGGCGATGATTGGCTAGAATTCTACTCCCTTTTGCGCTTTAAGCGCTCCACTAAGAGACAAAATAGCAATGCAAGCCAGACTTAAAAACCCGTTAGAAAGCAAAAATTACACAGTGTGTTTTTTTTAATTGAAAATAGTTTAAAATTTGTTTCCAGTTACAAAATAAGAATTATTTTGATGTTAGTGGCTCAAAGGACATATTAGCCGAATACAACTTTTATTAAAATACGGCGAACCTGAAAATATGCCTAAAAACAAGTCGCCGAGTTGCCATAAATTTTACTTAATCTTAACCTAGTCTTGCATATAATTAATGCTTGTTGATGTCAAAACAATATTTAATTAAAAATCTTTAAAAACTTATAAATGACAAAAATACCATTTATATTCAAATCTCGTTTTGTTACACCACCCTTTTTTTTAAACTAAAATTTATTTTGTTTAACTCCACACTTAAATACCTTTCGTTTGATATCACACACGCCATATTTTCACATAAACTCTAATTTTTAAAATCTTCCCCCACCCTTTTATTTGGTTTGTGTTCGGTGGATTTTGACAAGACCCAGGCAAGGTACCAAATTTCATTGAAATCGGGCAAGCGATTTTTGAGTTATGCGCGTTGGTCGTTACAGACAGACAGACAGACAGACAGACAGACAGACAGACAGACAGACAGACAGACAGACAGACAGACAGACAGACAGACAGACAGACAGACAGACAGACAGACAGACAGACAGACAGACAGACAGACAGACAGACAGACAGACAGACAGACAGACAGACAGACAGACAGACAGACAGACAGACAGACAGACAGACAGACAGACAGACAGACAGACAGACAGACAGACAGACAGACAGACAGACAGACAGACAGACAGACAGACAGACAGACAGACAGACAGACAGACAGACAGACAGACAGACAGACAGACAGACAGACAGACAGACAGACAGACAGACAGACAGACAGACAGACAGACAGACAGACAGACAGACAGACAGACAGACAGACAGACAGACAGACAGACAGACAGACAGACAGACAGACAGACAGACAGACAGACAGACAGACAGACAGACAGACAGACAGACAGACAGACAGACAGACAGACAGACAGACAGACAGACAGACAGACAGACAGACAGACAGACAGACAGACAGACAGACAGACAGACAGACAGACAGACAGACAGACAGACAGACAGACAGACAGACAGACAGACAGACAGACAGACAGACAGACAGACAGACAGACAGACAGACAGACAGACAGACAGACAGACAGACAGACAGACAGACAGACAGACAGACAGACAGACAGACAGACAGACAGACAGACAGACAGACAGACAGACAGACAGACAGACAGACAGACAGACAGACAGACAGACAGACAGACAGACAGACAGACAGACAGACAGACAGACAGACAGACAGACAGACAGACAGACAGACAGACAGACAGACAGACAGACAGACAGACAGACAGACAGACAGACAGACAGACAGACAGACAGACAGACAGACAGACAGACAGACAGACAGACAGACAGACAGACAGACAGACAGACAGACAGACAGACAGACAGACAGACAGACAGACAGACAGACAGACAGACAGACAGACAGACAGACAGACAGACAGACAGACAGACAGACAGACAGACAGACAGACAGACAGACAGACAGACAGACAGACAGACAGACAGACAGACAGACAGACAGACAGACAGACAGACAGACAGACAGACAGACAGACAGACAGACAGACAGACAGACAGACAGACAGACAGACAGACAGACAGACAGACAGACAGACAGACAGACAGACAGACAGACAGACAGACAGACAGACAGACAGACAGACAGACAGACAGACAGACAGACAGACAGACAGACAGACAGACAGACAGACAGACAGACAGACAGACAGACAGACAGACAGACAGACAGACAGACAGACAGACAGACAGACAGACAGACAGACAGACAGACAGACAGACAGACAGACAGACAGACAGACAGACAGACAGACAGACAGACAGACAGACAGACAGACAGACAGACAGACAGACAGACAGACAGACAGACAGACAGACAGACAGACAGACAGACAGACAGACAGACAGACAGACAGACAGACAGACAGACAGACAGACAGACAGACAGACAGACAGACAGACAGACAGACAGACAGACAGACAGACAGACAGACAGACAGACAGACAGACAGACAGACAGACAGACAGACAGACAGACAGACAGACAGACAGACAGACAGACAGACAGACAGACAGACAGACAGACAGACAGACAGACAGACAGACAGACAGACAGACAGACAGACAGACAGACAGACAGACAGACAGACAGACAGACAGACAGACAGACAGACAGACAGACAGACAGACAGACAGACAGACAGACAGACAGACAGACAGACAGACAGACAGACAGACAGACAGACAGACAGACAGACAGACAGACAGACAGACAGACAGACAGACAGACAGACAGACAGACAGACAGACAGACAGACAGACAGACAGACAGACAGACAGACAGACAGACAGACAGACAGACAGACAGACAGACAGACAGACAGACAGACAGACAGACAGACAGACAGACAGACAGACAGACAGACAGACAGACAGACAGACAGACAGACAGACAGACAGACAGACAGACAGACAGACAGACAGACAGACAGACAGACAGACAGACAGACAGACAGACAGACAGACAGACAGACAGACAGACAGACAGACAGACAGACAGACAGACAGACAGACAGACAGACAGACAGACAGACAGACAGACAGACAGACAGACAGACAGACAGACAGACAGACAGACAGACAGACAGACAGACAGACAGACAGACAGACAGACAGACAGACAGACAGACAGACAGACAGACAGACAGACAGACAGACAGACAGACAGACAGACAGACAGACAGACAGACAGACAGACAGACAGACAGACAGACAGACAGACAGACAGACAGACAGACAGACAGACAGACAGACAGACAGACAGACAGACAGACAGACAGACAGACAGACAGACAGACAGACAGACAGACAGACAGACAGACAGACAGACAGACAGACAGACAGACAGACAGACAGACAGACAGACAGACAGACAGACAGACAGACAGACAGACAGACAGACAGACAGACAGACAGACAGACAGACAGACAGACAGACAGACAGACAGACAGACAGACAGACAGACAGACAGACAGACAGACAGACAGACAGACAGACAGACAGACAGACAGACAGACAGACAGACAGACAGACAGACAGACAGACAGACAGACAGACAGACAGACAGACAGACAGACAGACAGACAGACAGACAGACAGACAGACAGACAGACAGACAGACAGACAGACAGACAGACAGACAGACAGACAGACAGACAGACAGACAGACAGACAGACAGACAGACAGACAGACAGACAGACAGACAGACAGACAGACAGACAGACAGACAGACAGACAGACAGACAGACAGACAGACAGACAGACAGACAGACAGACAGACAGACAGACAGACAGACAGACAGACAGACAGACAGACAGACAGACAGACAGACAGACAGACAGACAGACAGACAGACAGACAGACAGACAGACAGACAGACAGACAGACAGACAGACAGACAGACAGACAGACAGACAGACAGACAGACAGACAGACAGACAGACAGACAGACAGACAGACAGACAGACAGACAGACAGACAGACAGACAGACAGACAGACAGACAGACAGACAGACAGACAGACAGACAGACAGACAGACAGACAGACAGACAGACAGACAGACAGACAGACAGACAGACAGACAGACAGACAGACAGACAGACAGACAGACAGACAGACAGACAGACAGACAGACAGACAGACAGACAGACAGACAGACAGACAGACAGACAGACAGACAGACAGACAGACAGACAGACAGACAGACAGACAGACAGACAGACAGACAGACAGACAGACAGACAGACAGACAGACAGACAGACAGACAGACAGACAGACAGACAGACAGACAGACAGACAGACAGACAGACAGACAGACAGACAGACAGACAGACAGACAGACAGACAGACAGACAGACAGACAGACAGACAGACAGACAGACAGACAGACAGACAGACAGACAGACAGACAGACAGACAGACAGACAGACAGACAGACAGACAGACAGACAGACAGACAGACAGACAGACAGACAGACAGACAGACAGACAGACAGACAGACAGACAGACAGACAGACAGACAGACAGACAGACAGACAGACAGACAGACAGACAGACAGACAGACAGACAGACAGACAGACAGACAGACAGACAGACAGACAGACAGACAGACAGACAGACAGACAGACAGACAGACAGACAGACAGACAGACAGACAGACAGACAGACAGACAGACAGACAGACAGACAGACAGACAGACAGACAGACAGACAGACAGACAGACAGACAGACAGACAGACAGACAGACAGACAGACAGACAGACAGACAGACAGACAGACAGACAGACAGACAGACAGACAGACAGACAGACAGACAGACAGACAGACAGACAGACAGACAGACAGACAGACAGACAGACAGACAGACAGACAGACAGACAGACAGACAGACAGACAGACAGACAGACAGACAGACAGACAGACAGACAGACAGACAGACAGACAGACAGACAGACAGACAGACAGACAGACAGACAGACAGCCAGACAGCCAGACAGCCAGACAGCCAGACAGACAGCCAGACAGCCAGACAGCCAGACAGCCAGACAGCCAGACAGCCAGACAGCCAGACAGCCAGACAGCCAGACAGCCAGACAGCCAGACAGCCAGACAGCCAGACAGCCAGACAGCCAGACAGCCAGACAGCCAGACAGCCAGACAGCCAGACAGCCAGACAGCCAGACAGCCAGACAGCCAGACAGCCAGACAGCCAGACAGCCAGACAGCCAGACAGCCAGACAGCCAGACAGCCAGACAGCCAGACAGCCAGACAGCCAGACAGCCAGACAGCCAGACAGCCAGACAGCCAGACAGCCAGACAGCCAGACAGCCAGACAGCCAGACAGCCAGACAGCCAGACAGCCAGACAGCCAGACAGCCAGACAGCCAGACAGCCAGACAGCCAGACAGCCAGACAGCCAGACAGCCAGACAGCCAGACAGCCAGACAGCCAGACAGCCAGACAGCCAGACAGCCAGACAGCCAGACAGCCAGACAGCCAGACAGCCAGACAGCCAGACAGCCAGACAGCCAGACAGCCAGACAGCCAGACAGCCAGACAGCCAGACAGCCAGACAGCCAGACAGCCAGACAGCCAGACAGCCAGACAGCCAGACAGCCAGACAGCCAGACAGCCAGACAGCCAGACAGCCAAACAGCCAGACAGCCAGACAGCCAGACAGCCAGACAGCCAAACAGCCAGACAGCCAGACAGCCAGACAGCCAGACAGCCAGACAGCCAGACAGCCAGACAGCCAGACAGCCAGACAGCCAGACAGCCAGACAGACAGACAGACAGAAGAAATGAAAAGAATAATACGCCATAAGAAAATTATAAAGCAAAATAGTTCGACAGGTACGTCGTTTTAAAGAATGCTATGTTTGAATGCTATGTTTTGTAACACAAAACGTAAATTTTTATTTTTAATTTGATAATAATTGTATAGAATCGATATTTGCTGTGGCTACATTTATTTAGTCCATGGTTTTAACAAACTAGTGCTTTAAAATTTTGAAAGATTTACTTGTGGACCTTATAATAAAGAAATTTCTCATAATCGACAAAGTTGTTACTGAGATACAAAGAAATCACGTTTATTTTCCAAAAAGAAGCTTGTGTGCAATTTGGGAAAAAAATACATTTTCAAAATCTGGAAATATAAAAATATAAAATTTGAAAATACTTCGCGGTTGCTTACTGTGAGTTTGAACTTGTGGTAAATCTCAATCATATATGTATGATATAGAGAGTACAAAAATTACAAAATGACAAAAAAAACATCTATCACATATTCTATACAATATATTGCTAGTAGCTAGGTCTGTTTTTTTGAGTTTATCCTGACCAGATACTTTACCACAGTCCTGTAACACAAATTTATGAGAGATGAACGGTTGCATGGAAAAAGTAGTTAGAAATTATAATTTTTAAAGTTATGATGCAATATCAATGGAAAATTACTTGAGATTAATTAATTACACCATTGTGGATACTTAGATGGTCAAATAATTTGGCTTAGGTACTTTTTGCCAAATGAAGTTTTAGGTATTAAACAAACAATAAAACCAAAATAAAGTAGAAATATCGATATCTACGAAGAAAAATACTTATAAAAACAATGTTATAATGACTTAACATAAATTTTTGTATTATTTAAACAAAAAATGTTATTAAATATTAATAAAAAAGGTTTAATGGTTCAAAAAAACAAAAAAAAACTGTTATTAATGCAATAAAATAAGTAAAAAATATCCTCCCTTAGTTATATTTGATGGGTGTCTTCAAAAAAAATCAGTGGTTTGTCAGAGGAAGGGTTGGCAATTATTGTTGCAGCCAACTAATCAAAAATAAAGAGTAACAATGGACTCTTTTTTTGTGTTTTTAATAAAAGATTCTTAAAAAATTCAGCTAGAAAAACAAAAGCTTAAGGAGCTTTTCGAATTTCGACAAAATAGGCTTTTAATGGCAAGAGAATGATAAGTTTAATGAGACTTTATTTGAACAACACTGTGCTACAATTAAGACAAAATAATGGACTCTTTTATCCATTTTATTTAAATAATGTTTCAATGGAACAATTTTAAAGTTTACCAACGAGTTTTGGACTTATAACTCAAATCTAGAGTTCAGTAAAGCTTTATTAAGGCAAAAGGTTGATCTTTTCGCATGCTGGAGAGTCCGTCCTCCAGATAGAAATGGAGAGCATTCTATTTGCTGCCATATTTGGATAGTATTTAAACTTAACTTTTCAATAAAAAATATTCTACCAATTTATCTTTTCAAAATTTAAAGTGATCATATATCAATAGAAAAATTGTCATGACATTGACATTTTCCTTGTATTTACTGTTTCAAGGGCAAGTAAAATATTCAAAAATATTGAAAATACATAAAATAATTGTAACACAGATTATAACGTTAGTAAATTAAACAACGAAAAACAGTTATGGCACATCTTCCAACAAATTAGTTTTGGTTTTCAATAACTAGACAAGACTATTTCTTTTAAAACGAACAATTTTACAAAAATTTTCTTTAGTTTTTCCAACAAAAAACTATCAATGGGTTAACTAAAGTACTACTGAGTTTTTCTCAAACTTTCAACATAAAATTTTTTCCAAATTTTCCATAATTTTTTCACAAATTTTCCAAAAACTAAATTAGCCTGAACTACTGGCACCACTTTGTAACAGGGGCCTGTGTGTGACAGTGGTACTGTCACCTCAAGTGGCCAAGGCTTAAATGTTGTAAGCTACCAACTTAGGCTACAACTTATATAAATTATAAAAAGATTAAATGTTACTATATGTTATTAAATTTACACAATCTCGAAAGGGAATTTGACTGTTCTTGGAGGAAAAGTATGCTTTAAACGTCTTTCTCAAATGTATAACTAATGTAGGATAATCATACATACCTTTTCAATTTTCTTCTTGCAGCTTTACACTTTCACTTCTTATATTTATTAGTTGAATATCGACTTTTTACTACTATTAAACTTTTGTATTCAAATATTTACACCTCTTAAACTTTTAAGTTTTATAAACCTTTTATATATTTGTTGTAAATATATATATTTATCAACATCTTAAACGTTGATTGAATGAGTGAAACTATTCAATCAACTGTTTAATTTACTTAATATTACTGTTTAGGTTTGGGATATGTTATTGATTAAAAATGCCGATTTTAGGGCAACGAATGGTTTGTATTTTGTAGTTAAAATAAACCATAAAACAGATAAAAACATTATTTCAAAACACTGGAAACAGTAATAAATAAAAGCTTTAAAATTAATAAACTCTAAAAGAAAAGACCAAAATAATTATGAATATTAAAGTTGATAGTTTTATACAATGTTAAAATAATTGATAAATTTCCCCAGTTGTAATAAAACCCCCCTTAAGAAGTGTGAATGAAAGCGTAACGTACCAGGCAAAGGCAAACTAAAGAGTGACGTCTCTGATGACTTTCGAAAGTTTCCCGTCTCAGTTAAAGCGACCCTGCGCTTGAAGGGACAAATATCTTGGCGATGATTGGCTAGAATTCTACTCCCTTTCGCCTTGGCGAGAAAGAGATAGACTGCGCTTTAAGCGCTCCACTAAGAGACAAAATAGCAATGCAAGCCAGACTTAAAAACCCGTTAGAAAGCAAAAATTACACAGTGTGTTTTTTTTAATTGAAAATAGTTTAAAATTTGTTTCCAGTTACAAAATAAGAATTATTTTGATGTTAGTGGCTCAAAGGACATATTAGCCGAATACAACTTTTATTAAAATACGGCGAACCTGAAAATATGCCTAAAAACAAGTCGCCGAGTTGCCATAAATTTTACTTAATCTTAACCTAGTCTTGCATATAATTAATGCTTGTTGATGTCAAAACAATATTTAATTAAAAATCTTTAAAAACTTATAAATGACAAAAATACCATTTATATTCAAATCTCGTTTTGTTACACCACCCTTTTTTTTAAACTAAAATTTATTTTGTTTAACTCCACACTTAAATACCTTTCGTTTGATATCACACACGCCATATTTTCACATAAACTCTAATTTTTAAAATCTTCCCCCACCCTTTTATTTGGTTTGTGTTCGGTGGATTTTGACAAGACCCAGGCAAGGTACCAAATTTCATTGAAATCGGGCAAGCGATTTTTGAGTTATGCGCGTTGGTCGTTACAGACAGACAGACAGACAGACAGACAGACAGACAGACAGACAGACAGACAGACAGACAGACAGACAGACAGACAGACAGACAGACAGACAGACAGACAGACAGACAGACAGACAGACAGACAGACAGACAGACAGACAGACAGACAGACAGACAGACAGACAGACAGACAGACAGACAGACAGACAGACAGACAGACAGACAGACAGACAGACAGACAGACAGACAGACAGACAGACAGACAGACAGACAGACAGACAGACAGACAGACAGACAGACAGACAGACAGACAGACAGACAGACAGACAGACAGACAGACAGACAGACAGACAGACAGACAGACAGACAGACAGACAGACAGACAGACAGACAGACAGACAGACAGACAGACAGACAGACAGACAGACAGACAGACAGACAGACAGACAGACAGACAGACAGACAGACAGACAGACAGACAGACAGACAGACAGACAGACAGACAGACAGACAGACAGACAGACAGACAGACAGACAGACAGACAGACAGACAGACAGACAGACAGACAGACAGACAGACAGACAGACAGACAGACAGACAGACAGACAGACAGACAGACAGACAGACAGACAGACAGACAGACAGACAGACAGACAGACAGACAGACAGACAGACAGACAGACAGACAGACAGACAGACAGACAGACAGACAGACAGACAGACAGACAGACAGACAGACAGACAGACAGACAGACAGACAGACAGACAGACAGACAGACAGACAGACAGACAGACAGACAGACAGACAGACAGACAGACAGACAGACAGACAGACAGACAGACAGACAGACAGACAGACAGACAGACAGACAGACAGACAGACAGACAGACAGACAGACAGACAGACAGACAGACAGACAGACAGACAGACAGACAGACAGACAGACAGACAGACAGACAGACAGACAGACAGACAGACAGACAGACAGACAGACAGACAGACAGACAGACAGACAGACAGACAGACAGACAGACAGACAGACAGACAGACAGACAGACAGACAGACAGACAGACAGACAGACAGACAGACAGACAGACAGACAGACAGACAGACAGACAGACAGACAGACAGACAGACAGACAGACAGACAGACAGACAGACAGACAGACAGACAGACAGACAGACAGACAGACAGACAGACAGACAGACAGACAGACAGACAGACAGACAGACAGACAGACAGACAGACAGACAGACAGACAGACAGACAGACAGACAGACAGACAGACAGACAGACAGACAGACAGACAGACAGACAGACAGACAGACAGACAGACAGACAGACAGACAGACAGACAGACAGACAGACAGACAGACAGACAGACAGACAGACAGACAGACAGACAGACAGACAGACAGACAGACAGACAGACAGACAGACAGACAGACAGACAGACAGACAGACAGACAGACAGACAGACAGACAGACAGACAGACAGACAGACAGACAGACAGACAGACAGACAGACAGACAGACAGACAGACAGACAGACAGACAGACAGACAGACAGACAGACAGACAGACAGACAGACAGACAGACAGACAGACAGACAGACAGACAGACAGACAGACAGACAGACAGACAGACAGACAGACAGACAGACAGACAGACAGACAGACAGACAGACAGACAGACAGACAGACAGACAGACAGACAGACAGACAGACAGACAGACAGACAGACAGACAGACAGACAGACAGACAGACAGACAGACAGACAGACAGACAGACAGACAGACAGACAGACAGACAGACAGACAGACAGACAGACAGACAGACAGACAGACAGACAGACAGACAGACAGACAGACAGACAGACAGACAGACAGACAGACAGACAGACAGACAGACAGACAGACAGACAGACAGACAGACAGACAGACAGACAGACAGACAGACAGACAGACAGACAGACAGACAGACAGACAGACAGACAGACAGACAGACAGACAGACAGACAGACAGACAGACAGACAGACAGACAGACAGACAGACAGACAGACAGACAGACAGACAGACAGACAGACAGACAGACAGACAGACAGACAGACAGACAGACAGACAGACAGACAGACAGACAGACAGACAGACAGACAGACAGACAGACAGACAGACAGACAGACAGACAGACAGACAGACAGACAGACAGACAGACAGACAGACAGACAGACAGACAGACAGACAGACAGACAGACAGACAGACAGACAGACAGACAGACAGACAGACAGACAGACAGACAGACAGACAGACAGACAGACAGACAGCCAGACAGCCAGACAGCCAGACAGCCAGACAGCCAGACAGCCAGACAGCCAGACAGCCAGACAGCCAGACAGCCAGACAGCCAGACAGCCAGACAGCCAGACAGCCAGACAGCCAGACAGCCAGACAGCCAGACAGCCAGACAGCCAGACAGCCAGACAGCCAGACAGCCAGACAGCCAGACAGCCAGACAGCCAGACAGCCAGACAGCCAGACAGCCAGACAGCCAGACAGCCAGACAGCCAGACAGCCAGACAGCCAGACAGCCAGACAGCCAGACAGCCAGACAGCCAGACAGCCAGACAGCCAGACAGCCAGACAGCCAGACAGCCAGACAGCCAGACAGCCAGACAGCCAGACAGCCAGACAGCCAGACAGCCAGACAGCCAGACAGCCAGACAGCCAGACAGCCAGACAGCCAGACAGCCAGACAGCCAGACAGCCAGACAGCCAGACAGCCAGACAGCCAGACAGCCAGACAGCCAGACAGCCAGACAGCCAGACAGCCAGACAGCCAGACAGCCAGACAGCCAGACAGCCAGACAGCCAGACAGCCAGACAGCCAGACAGCCAGACAGCCAGACAGCCAGACAGCCAGACAGCCAGACAGCCAGACAGCCAGACAGCCAGACAGCCAGACAGCCAGACAGCCAGACAGCCAGACAGCCAGACAGCCAGACAGCCAGACAGCCAGACAGCCAGACAGCCAGACAGCCAGACAGCCAGACAGCCAGACAGCCAGACAGCCAGACAGCCAGACAGCCAGACAGCCAGACAGCCAGACAGCCAGACAGCCAGACAGCCAGACAGCCAGACAGCCAGACAGCCAGACAGCCAGACAGCCAGACAGCCAGACAGCCAGACAGCCAGACAGCCAGACAGCCAGACAGCCAGACAGCCAGACAGCCAGACAGCCAGACAGCCAGACAGCCAGACAGCCAGACAGCCAGACAGCCAGACAGCCAGACAGCCAGACAGCCAGACAGCCAGACAGCCAGACAGCCAGACAGCCAGACAGCCAGACAGCCAGACAGCCAGACAGCCAGACAGCCAGACAGCCAGACAGCCAGACAGCCAGACAGCCAGACAGCCAGACAGCCAGACAGCCAGACAGCCAGACAGCCAGACAGCCAGACAGCCAGACAGCCAGACAGCCAGACAGCCAGACAGCCAGACAGCCAGACAGCCAGACAGCCAGACAGCCAGACAGCCAGACAGCCAGACAGCCAGACAGCCAGACAGCCAGACAGCCAGACAGCCAGACAGCCAGACAGCCAGACAGCCAGACAGCCAGACAGCCAGACAGCCAGACAGCCAGACAGCCAGACAGCCAGACAGCCAGACAGCCAGACAGCCAGACAGCCAGACAGCCAGACAGCCAGACAGCCAGACAGCCAGACAGCCAGACAGCCAGACAGCCAGACAGCCAGACAGCCAGACAGCCAGACAGCCAGACAGCCAGACAGCCAGACAGCCAGACAGCCAGACAGCCAGACAGCCAGACAGCCAGACAGCCAGACAGCCAGACAGCCAGACAGCCAGACAGCCAGACAGCCAGACAGCCAGACAGCCAGACAGCCAGACAGCCAGACAGCCAGACAGCCAGACAGCCAGACAGCCAGACAGCCAGACAGCCAGACAGCCAGACAGCCAGACAGCCAGACAGCCAGACAGCCAGACAGCCAGACAGCCAGACAGCCAGACAGCCAGACAGCCAGACAGCCAGACAGCCAGACAGCCAGACAGCCAGACAGCCAGACAGCCAGACAGCCAGACAGCCAGACAGCCAGACAGCCAGACAGCCAGACAGCCAGACAGCCAGACAGCCAAACAGCCAGACAGCCAGACAGCCAGACAGCCAGACAGCCAGACAGCCAGACAGCCAGACAGACAGACAGACAGAAGAAATGAAAAGAATAATACGCCATAAGAAAATTATAAAGCAAAATAGTTCGACAGGTACGTCGTTTTAAAGAATGCTATGTTTGAATGCTATGTTTTGTAACACAAAACGTAAATTTTTATTTTTAATTTGATAATAATTGTATAGAATCGATATTTGCTGTGGCTACATTTATTTAGTCCATGGTTTTAACAAACTAGTGCTTTAAAATTTTGAAAGATTTACTTGTGGACCTTATAATAAAGAAATTTCTCATAATCGACAAAGTTGTTACTGAGATACAAAGAAATCACGTTTATTTTCCAAAAAGAAGCTTGTGTGCAATTTGGGAAAAAAATACATTTTCAAAATCTGGAAATATAAAAATATAAAATTTGAAAATACTTCGCGGTTGCTTACTGTGAGTTTGAACTTGTGGTAAATCTCAATCATATATGTATGATATAGAGAGTACAAAAATTACAAAATGACAAAAAAAACATCTATCACATATTCTATACAATATATTGCTAGTAGCTAGGTCTGTTTTTTTGAGTTTATCCTGACCAGATACTTTACCACAGTCCTGTAACACAAATTTATGAGAGATGAACGGTTGCATGGAAAAAGTAGTTAGAAATTATAATTTTTAAAGTTATGATGCAATATCAATGGAAAATTACTTGAGATTAATTAATTACACCATTGTGGATACTTAGATGGTCAAATAATTTGGCTTAGGTACTTTTTGCCAAATGAAGTTTTAGGTATTAAACAAACAATAAAACCAAAATAAAGTAGAAATATCGATATCTACGAAGAAAAATACTTATAAAAACAATGTTATAATGACTTAACATAAATTTTTGTATTATTTAAACAAAAAATGTTATTAAATATTAATAAAAAAGGTTTAATGGTTCAAAAAAACAAAAAAAAACTGTTATTAATGCAATAAAATAAGTAAAAAATATCCTCCCTTAGTTATATTTGATGGGTGTCTTCAAAAAAAATCAGTGGTTTGTCAGAGGAAGGGTTGGCAATTATTGTTTCAGCCAACTAATCAAAAATAAAGAGTAACAATGGACTCTTTTTTTGTGTTTTTAATAAAAGATTCTTAAAAAATTCAGCTAGAAAAACAAAAGCTTAAGGAGCTTTTCGAATTTCGACAAAATAGGCTTTTAATGGCAAGAGAATGATAAGTTTAATGAGACTTTATTTGAACAACACTGTGCTACAATTAAGACAAAATAATGGACTCTTTTATCCATTTTATTTAAATAATGTTTCAATGGAACAATTTTAAAGTTTACCAACGAGTTTTGGACTTATAACTCAAATCTAGAGTTCAGTAAAGCTTTATTAAGGCAAAAGGTTGATCTTTTCGCATGCTGGAGAGTCCGTCCTCCAGATAGAAATGGAGAGCATTCTATTTGCTGCCATATTTGGATAGTATTTAAACTTAACTTTTCAATAAAAAATATTCTACCAATTTATCTTTTCAAAATTTAAAGTGATCATATATCAATAGAAAAATTGTCATGACATTGACATTTTCCTTGTATTTACTGTTTCAAGGGCAAGTAAAATATTCAAAAATATTGAAAATACATAAAATAATTGTAACACAGATTATAACGTTAGTAAATTAAACAACGAAAAACAGTTATGGCACATCTTCCAACAAATTAGTTTTGGTTTTCAATAACTAGACAAGACTATTTCTTTTAAAACGAACAATTTTACAAAAATTTTCTTTAGTTTTTCCAACAAAAAACTATCAATGGGTTAACTAAAGTACTACTGAGTTTTTCTCAAACTTTCAACATAAAATTTTTTCCAAATTTTCCATAATTTTTTCACAAATTTTCCAAAAACTAAATTAGCCTGAACTACTGGCACCACTTTGTAACAGGGGCCTGTGTGTGACAGTGGTACTGTCACCTCAAGTGGCCAAGGCTTAAATGTTGTAAGCTACCAACTTAGGCTACAACTTATATAAATTATAAAAAGATTAAATGTTACTATATGTTATTAAATTTACACAATCTCGAAAGGGAATTTGACTGTTCTTGGAGGAAAAGTATGCTTTAAACGTCTTTCTCAAATGTATAACTAATGTAGGATAATCATACATACCTTTTCAATTTTCTTCTTGCAGCTTTACACTTTCACTTCTTATATTTATTAGTTGAATATCGACTTTTTACTACTATTAAACTTTTGTATTCAAATATTTACACCTCTTAAACTTTTAAGTTTTATAAACCTTTTATATATTTGTTGTAAATATATATATTTATCAACATCTTAAACGTTGATTGAATGAGTGAAACTATTCAATCAACTGTTTAATTTACTTAATATTACTGTTTAGGTTTGGGATATGTTATTGATTAAAAATGCCGATTTTAGGGCAACGAATGGTTTGTATTTTGTAGTTAAAATAAACCATAAAACAGATAAAAACATTATTTCAAAACACTGGAAACAGTAATAAATAAAAGCTTTAAAATTAATAAACTCTAAAAGAAAAGACCAAAATAATTATGAATATTAAAGTTGATAGTTTTATACAATGTTAAAATAATTGATAAATTTCCCCAGTTGTAATAAAACCCCCCTTAAGAAGTGTGAATGAAAGCGTAACGTACCAGGCAAAGGCAAACTAAAGAGTGACGTCTCTGATGACTTTCGAAAGTTTCCCGTCTCAGTTAAAGCGACCCTGCGCTTGAAGGGACAAATATCTTGGCGATGATTGGCTAGAATTCTACTCCCTTTCGCCTTGGCGAGAAAGAGATAGACTGCGCTTTAAGCGCTCCACTAAGAGACAAAATAGCAATGCAAGCCAGACTTAAAAACCCGTTAGAAAGCAAAAATTACACAGTGTGTTTTTTTTAATTGAAAATAGTTTAAAATTTGTTTCCAGTTACAAAATAAGAATTATTTTGATGTTAGTGGCTCAAAGGACATATTAGCCGAATACAACTTTTATTAAAATACGGCGAACCTGAAAATATGCCTAAAAACAAGTCGCCGAGTTGCCATAAATTTTACTTAATCTTAACCTAGTCTTGCATATAATTAATGCTTGTTGATGTCAAAACAATATTTAATTAAAAATCTTTAAAAACTTATAAATGACAAAAATACCATTTATATTCAAATCTCGTTTTGTTACACCACCCTTTTTTTTAAACTAAAATTTATTTTGTTTAACTCCACACTTAAATACCTTTCGTTTGATATCACACACGCCATATTTTCACATAAACTCTAATTTTTAAAATCTTCCCCCACCCTTTTATTTGGTTTGTGTTCGGTGGATTTTGACAAGACCCAGGCAAGGTACCAAATTTCATTGAAATCGGGCAAGCGATTTTTGAGTTATGCGCGTTGGTCGTTACAGACAGACAGACAGACAGACAGACAGACAGACAGACAGACAGACAGACAGACAGACAGACAGACAGACAGACAGACAGACAGACAGACAGACAGACAGACAGACAGACAGACAGACAGACAGACAGACAGACAGACAGACAGACAGACAGACAGACAGACAGACAGACAGACAGACAGACAGACAGACAGACAGACAGACAGACAGACAGACAGACAGACAGACAGACAGACAGACAGACAGACAGACAGACAGACAGACAGACAGACAGACAGACAGACAGACAGACAGACAGACAGACAGACAGACAGACAGACAGACAGACAGACAGACAGACAGACAGACAGACAGACAGACAGACAGACAGACAGACAGACAGACAGACAGACAGACAGACAGACAGACAGACAGACAGACAGACAGACAGACAGACAGACAGACAGACAGACAGACAGACAGACAGACAGACAGACAGACAGACAGACAGACAGACAGACAGACAGACAGACAGACAGACAGACAGACAGACAGACAGACAGACAGACAGACAGACAGACAGACAGACAGACAGACAGACAGACAGACAGACAGACAGACAGACAGACAGACAGACAGACAGACAGACAGACAGACAGACAGACAGACAGACAGACAGACAGACAGACAGACAGACAGACAGACAGACAGACAGACAGACAGACAGACAGACAGACAGACAGACAGACAGACAGACAGACAGACAGACAGACAGACAGACAGACAGACAGACAGACAGACAGACAGACAGACAGACAGACAGACAGACAGACAGACAGACAGACAGACAGACAGACAGACAGACAGACAGACAGACAGACAGACAGACAGACAGACAGACAGACAGACAGACAGACAGACAGACAGACAGACAGACAGACAGACAGACAGACAGACAGACAGACAGACAGACAGACAGACAGACAGACAGACAGACAGACAGACAGACAGACAGACAGACAGACAGACAGACAGACAGACAGACAGACAGACAGACAGACAGACAGACAGACAGACAGACAGACAGACAGACAGACAGACAGACAGACAGACAGACAGACAGACAGACAGACAGACAGACAGACAGACAGACAGACAGACAGACAGACAGACAGACAGACAGACAGACAGACAGACAGACAGACAGACAGACAGACAGACAGACAGACAGACAGACAGACAGACAGACAGACAGACAGACAGACAGACAGACAGACAGACAGACAGACAGACAGACAGACAGACAGACAGACAGACAGACAGACAGACAGACAGACAGACAGACAGACAGACAGACAGACAGACAGACAGACAGACAGACAGACAGACAGACAGACAGACAGACAGACAGACAGACAGACAGACAGACAGACAGACAGACAGACAGACAGACAGACAGACAGACAGACAGACAGACAGACAGACAGACAGACAGACAGACAGACAGACAGACAGACAGACAGACAGACAGACAGACAGACAGACAGACAGACAGACAGACAGACAGACAGACAGACAGACAGACAGACAGACAGACAGACAGACAGACAGACAGACAGACAGACAGACAGACAGACAGACAGACAGACAGACAGACAGACAGACAGACAGACAGACAGACAGACAGACAGACAGACAGACAGACAGACAGACAGACAGACAGACAGACAGACAGACAGACAGACAGACAGACAGACAGACAGACAGACAGACAGACAGACAGACAGACAGACAGACAGACAGACAGACAGACAGACAGACAGACAGACAGACAGACAGACAGACAGACAGACAGACAGACAGACAGACAGACAGACAGACAGACAGACAGACAGACAGACAGACAGACAGACAGACAGACAGACAGACAGACAGACAGACAGACAGACAGACAGACAGACAGACAGACAGACAGACAGACAGACAGACAGACAGACAGACAGACAGACAGACAGACAGACAGACAGACAGACAGACAGACAGACAGACAGACAGACAGACAGACAGACAGACAGACAGACAGACAGACAGACAGACAGACAGACAGACAGACAGACAGACAGACAGACAGACAGACAGACAGACAGACAGACAGACAGACAGACAGACAGACAGACAGACAGACAGACAGACAGACAGACAGACAGACAGACAGACAGACAGACAGACAGACAGACAGACAGACAGACAGACAGACAGACAGACAGACAGACAGACAGACAGACAGACAGACAGACAGACAGACAGACAGACAGACAGACAGACAGACAGACAGACAGACAGACAGACAGACAGACAGACAGACAGACAGACAGACAGACAGACAGACAGACAGACAGACAGACAGACAGACAGACAGACAGACAGACAGACAGACAGACAGACAGACAGACAGACAGACAGACAGACAGACAGACAGACAGACAGACAGACAGACAGACAGACAGACAGACAGACAGACAGACAGACAGACAGACAGACAGACAGACAGACAGACAGACAGACAGACAGACAGACAGACAGACAGACAGACAGACAGACAGACAGACAGACAGACAGACAGACAGACAGACAGACAGACAGACAGACAGACAGACAGACAGACAGACAGACAGACAGACAGACAGACAGACAGACAGACAGACAGACAGACAGACAGACAGACAGACAGACAGACAGACAGACAGACAGACAGACAGACAGACAGACAGACAGACAGACAGACAGACAGACAGACAGACAGACAGACAGACAGACAGACAGACAGACAGACAGACAGACAGACAGACAGACAGACAGACAGACAGACAGACAGACAGACAGACAGACAGACAGACAGACAGACAGACAGACAGACAGACAGACAGACAGACAGACAGACAGACAGACAGACAGACAGACAGACAGACAGACAGACAGACAGACAGACAGACAGACAGACAGACAGACAGACAGACAGACAGACAGACAGACAGACAGACAGACAGACAGACAGACAGACAGACAGACAGACAGACAGACAGACAGACAGACAGACAGACAGACAGACAGACAGACAGACAGACAGACAGACAGACAGACAGACAGACAGACAGACAGACAGACAGACAGACAGACAGACAGACAGACAGACAGACAGACAGACAGACAGACAGACAGACAGACAGACAGACAGACAGACAGACAGACAGACAGACAGACAGACAGACAGACAGACAGACAGACAGACAGACAGACAGACAGACAGACAGACAGACAGACAGACAGACAGACAGACAGACAGACAGACAGACAGACAGACAGACAGACAGACAGACAGACAGACAGACAGACAGACAGACAGACAGACAGACAGACAGACAGACAGACAGACAGACAGACAGACAGACAGACAGACAGACAGACAGACAGACAGACAGACAGACAGACAGACAGACAGACAGACAGACAGACAGACAGACAGACAGACAGACAGACAGACAGACAGACAGACAGACAGACAGACAGACAGACAGACAGACAGACAGACAGACAGACAGACAGACAGACAGACAGACAGACAGACAGACAGACAGACAGACAGACAGACAGACAGACAGACAGACAGACAGACAGACAGACAGACAGACAGACAGACAGACAGACAGACAGACAGACAGACAGACAGACAGACAGACAGACAGACAGACAGACAGACAGACAGACAGACAGACAGACAGACAGACAGACAGACAGACAGACAGACAGACAGACAGACAGACAGACAGACAGACAGACAGACAGACAGACAGACAGACAGACAGACAGACAGACAGACAGACAGACAGACAGACAGACAGACAGACAGACAGACAGACAGACAGACAGACAGACAGACAGACAGACAGACAGACAGACAGACAGACAGACAGACAGACAGACAGACAGACAGACAGACAGACAGACAGACAGACAGACAGACAGACAGACAGACAGACAGACAGACAGACAGACAGACAGACAGACAGACAGACAGACAGACAGACAGACAGACAGACAGACAGACAGACAGACAGACAGACAGACAGACAGACAGACAGACAGACAGACAGACAGACAGACAGACAGACAGACAGACAGACAGACAGACAGACAGACAGACAGACAGACAGACAGACAGACAGACAGACAGACAGACAGACAGACAGACAGACAGACAGACAGACAGACAGACAGACAGACAGACAGACAGACAGACAGACAGACAGACAGACAGACAGACAGACAGACAGACAGACAGACAGACAGACAGACAGACAGACAGACAGACAGACAGACAGACAGACAGACAGACAGACAGACAGACAGACAGACAGACAGACAGACAGACAGACAGACAGACAGACAGACAGACAGACAGACAGACAGACAGACAGACAGACAGACAGACAGACAGACAGACAGACAGACAGACAGACAGACAGACAGACAGACAGACAGACAGACAGACAGACAGACAGACAGACAGACAGACAGACAGACAGACAGACAGACAGACAGACAGACAGACAGACAGACAGACAGACAGACAGACAGACAGACAGACAGACAGACAGACAGACAGACAGACAGACAGACAGACAGACAGACAGACAGACAGACAGACAGACAGACAGACAGACAGACAGACAGACAGACAGACAGACAGACAGACAGACAGACAGACAGACAGACAGACAGACAGACAGACAGACAGACAGACAGACAGACAGACAGACAGACAGACAGACAGACAGACAGACAGACAGACAGACAGACAGACAGACAGACAGACAGACAGACAGACAGACAGACAGACAGACAGACAGACAGACAGACAGACAGACAGACAGACAGACAGACAGACAGACAGACAGACAGACAGACAGACAGACAGACAGACAGACAGACAGACAGACAGACAGACAGACAGACAGACAGACAGACAGACAGACAGACAGACAGACAGACAGACAGACAGACAGACAGACAGACAGCCAGACAGACAGACAGACAGCCAGACAGCCAGACAGACAGCCAGACAGCCAGACAGCCAGACAGCCAGACAGCCAGACAGCCAGACAGCCAGACAGCCAGACAGCCAGACAGCCAGACAGCCAGACAGCCAGACAGCCAGACAGCCAGACAGCCAGACAGCCAGACAGCCAGACAGCCAGACAGCCAGACAGCCAGACAGCCAGACAGCCAGACAGCCAGACAGCCAGACAGCCAGACAGCCAGACAGCCAGACAGCCAGACAGCCAGACAGCCAGACAGCCAGACAGCCAGACAGCCAGACAGCCAGACAGCCAGACAGCCAGACAGCCAGACAGCCAGACAGCCAGACAGCCAGACAGCCAGACAGCCAGACAGCCAGACAGCCAGACAGCCAGACAGCCAGACAGCCAGACAGCCAGACAGCCAGACAGCCAGACAGCCAGACAGCCAGACAGCCAGACAGCCAGACAGCCAGACAGCCAGACAGCCAGACAGCCAGACAGCCAGACAGCCAGACAGCCAGACAGCCAGACAGCCAGACAGCCAGACAGCCAGACAGCCAGACAGCCAGACAGCCAGACAGCCAGACAGCCAGACAGCCAGACAGCCAGACAGCCAGACAGCCAGACAGCCAGACAGCCAGACAGCCAGACAGCCAGACAGCCAGACAGCCAGACAGCCAGACAGCCAGACAGCCAGACAGCCAGACAGCCAGACAGCCAGACAGCCAGACAGCCAGACAGCCAAACAGCCAGACAGCCAGACAGCCAGACAGCCAAACAGCCAGACAGCCAGACAGCCAGACAGCCAGACAGCCAGACAGCCAGACAGCCAGACAGCCAGACAGCCAGACAGCCAGACAGCCAGACAGCCAGACAGCAGACAGCCAGACAGACAGACAGACAGAAGAAATGAAAAGAATAATACGCCATAAGAAAATTATAAAGCAAAATAGTTCGACAGGTACGTCGTTTTAAAGAATGCTATGTTTGAATGCTATGTTTTGTAACACAAAACGTAAATTTTTATTTTTAATTTGATAATAATTGTATAGAATCGATATTTGCTGTGGCTACATTTATTTAGTCCATGGTTTTAACAAACTAGTGCTTTAAAATTTTGAAAGATTTACTTGTGGACCTTATAATAAAGAAATTTCTCATAATCGACAAAGTTGTTACTGAGATACAAAGAAATCACGTTTATTTTCCAAAAAGAAGCTTGTGTGCAATTTGGGAAAAAAATACATTTTCAAAATCTGGAAATATAAAAATATAAAATTTGAAAATACTTCGCGGTTGCTTACTGTGAGTTTGAACTTGTGGTAAATCTCAATCATATATGTATGATATAGAGAGTACAAAAATTACAAAATGACAAAAAAAACATCTATCACATATTCTATACAATATATTGCTAGTAGCTAGGTCTGTTTTTTTGAGTTTATCCTGACCAGATACTTTACCACAGTCCTGTAACACAAATTTATGAGAGATGAACGGTTGCATGGAAAAAGTAGTTAGAAATTATAATTTTTAAAGTTATGATGCAATATCAATGGAAAATTACTTGAGATTAATTAATTACACCATTGTGGATACTTAGATGGTCAAATAATTTGGCTTAGGTACTTTTTGCCAAATGAAGTTTTAGGTATTAAACAAACAATAAAACCAAAATAAAGTAGAAATATCGATATCTACGAAGAAAAATACTTATAAAAACAATGTTATAATGACTTAACATAAATTTTTGTATTATTTAAACAAAAAATGTTATTAAATATTAATAAAAAAGGTTTAATGGTTCAAAAAAACAAAAAAAAACTGTTATTAATGCAATAAAATAAGTAAAAAATATCCTCCCTTAGTTATATTTGATGGGTGTCTTCAAAAAAAATCAGTGGTTTGTCAGAGGAAGGGTTGGCAATTATTGTTTCAGCCAACTAATCAAAAATAAAGAGTAACAATGGACTCTTTTTTTGTGTTTTTAATAAAAGATTCTTAAAAAATTCAGCTAGAAAAACAAAAGCTTAAGGAGCTTTTCGAATTTCGACAAAATAGGCTTTTAATGGCAAGAGAATGATAAGTTTAATGAGACTTTATTTGAACAACACTGTGCTACAATTAAGACAAAATAATGGACTCTTTTATCCATTTTATTTAAATAATGTTTCAATGGAACAATTTTAAAGTTTACCAACGAGTTTTGGACTTATAACTCAAATCTAGAGTTCAGTAAAGCTTTATTAAGGCAAAAGGTTGATCTTTTCGCATGCTGGAGAGTCCGTCCTCCAGATAGAAATGGAGAGCATTCTATTTGCTGCCATATTTGGATAGTATTTAAACTTAACTTTTCAATAAAAAATATTCTACCAATTTATCTTTTCAAAATTTAAAGTGATCATATATCAATAGAAAAATTGTCATGACATTGACATTTTCCTTGTATTTACTGTTTCAAGGGCAAGTAAAATATTCAAAAATATTGAAAATACATAAAATAATTGTAACACAGATTATAACGTTAGTAAATTAAACAACGAAAAACAGTTATGGCACATCTTCCAACAAATTAGTTTTGGTTTTCAATAACTAGACAAGACTATTTCTTTTAAAACGAACAATTTTACAAAAATTTTCTTTAGTTTTTCCAACAAAAAACTATCAATGGGTTAACTAAAGTACTACTGAGTTTTTCTCAAACTTTCAACATAAAATTTTTTCCAAATTTTCCATAATTTTTTCACAAATTTTCCAAAAACTAAATTAGCCTGAACTACTGGCACCACTTTGTAACAGGGGCCTGTGTGTGACAGTGGTACTGTCACCTCAAGTGGCCAAGGCTTAAATGTTGTAAGCTACCAACTTAGGCTACAACTTATATAAATTATAAAAAGATTAAATGTTACTATATGTTATTAAATTTACACAATCTCGAAAGGGAATTTGACGGTTCTTGGAGGAAAAGTATGCTTTAAACGTCTTTCTCAAATGTATAACTAATGTAGGATAATCATACATACCTTTTCAATTTTCTTCTTGCAGCTTTACACTTTCACTTCTTATATTTATTAGTTGAATATCGACTTTTTACTACTATTAAACTTTTGTATTCAAATATTTACACCTCTTAAACTTTTAAGTTTTATAAACCTTTTATATATTTGTTGTAAATATATATATTTATCAACATCTTAAACGTTGATTGAATGAGTGAAACTATTCAATCAACTGTTTAATTTACTTAATATTACTGTTTAGGTTTGGGATATGTTATTGATTAAAAATGCCGATTTTAGGGCAACGAATGGTTTGTATTTTGTAGTTAAAATAAACCATAAAACAGATAAAAACATTATTTCAAAACACTGGAAACAGTAATAAATAAAAGCTTTAAAATTAATAAACTCTAAAAGAAAAGACCAAAATAATTATGAATATTAAAGTTGATAGTTTTATACAATGTTAAAATAATTGATAAATTTCCCCAGTTGTAATAAAACCCCCCTTAAGAAGTGTGAATGAAAGCGTAACGTACCAGGCAAAGGCAAACTAAAGAGTGACGTCTCTGATGACTTTCGAAAGTTTCCCGTCTCAGTTAAAGCGACCCTGCGCTTGAAGGGACAAATATCTTGGCGATGATTGGCTAGAATTCTACTCCCTTTCGCCTTGGCGAGAAAGAGATAGACTGCGCTTTAAGCGCTCCACTAAGAGACAAAATAGCAATGCAAGCCAGACTTAAAAACCCGTTAGAAAGCAAAAATTACACAGTGTGTTTTTTTTAATTGAAAATAGTTTAAAATTTGTTTCCAGTTACAAAATAAGAATTATTTTGATGTTAGTGGCTCAAAGGACATATTAGCCGAATACAACTTTTATTAAAATACGGCGAACCTGAAAATATGCCTAAAAACAAGTCGCCGAGTTGCCATAAATTTTACTTAATCTTAACCTAGTCTTGCATATAATTAATGCTTGTTGATGTCAAAACAATATTTAATTAAAAATCTTTAAAAACTTATAAATGACAAAAATACCATTTATATTCAAATCTCGTTTTGTTACACCACCCTTTTTTTTAAACTAAAATTTATTTTGTTTAACTCCACACTTAAATACCTTTCGTTTGATATCACACACGCCATATTTTCACATAAACTCTAATTTTTAAAATCTTCCCCCACCCTTTTATTTGGTTTGTGTTCGGTGGATTTTGACAAGACCCAGGCAAGGTACCAAATTTCATTGAAATCGGGCAAGCGATTTTTGAGTTATGCGCGTTGGTCGTTACAGACAGACAGACAGACAGACAGACAGACAGACAGACAGACAGACAGACAGACAGACAGACAGACAGACAGACAGACAGACAGACAGACAGACAGACAGACAGACAGACAGACAGACAGACAGACAGACAGACAGACAGACAGACAGACAGACAGACAGACAGACAGACAGACAGACAGACAGACAGACAGACAGACAGACAGACAGACAGACAGACAGACAGACAGACAGACAGACAGACAGACAGACAGACAGACAGACAGACAGACAGACAGACAGACAGACAGACAGACAGACAGACAGACAGACAGACAGACAGACAGACAGACAGACAGACAGACAGACAGACAGACAGACAGACAGACAGACAGACAGACAGACAGACAGACAGACAGACAGACAGACAGACAGACAGACAGACAGACAGACAGACAGACAGACAGACAGACAGACAGACAGACAGACAGACAGACAGACAGACAGACAGACAGACAGACAGACAGACAGACAGACAGACAGACAGACAGACAGACAGACAGACAGACAGACAGACAGACAGACAGACAGACAGACAGACAGACAGACAGACAGACAGACAGACAGACAGACAGACAGACAGACAGACAGACAGACAGACAGACAGACAGACAGACAGACAGACAGACAGACAGACAGACAGACAGACAGACAGACAGACAGACAGACAGACAGACAGACAGACAGACAGACAGACAGACAGACAGACAGACAGACAGACAGACAGACAGACAGACAGACAGACAGACAGACAGACAGACAGACAGACAGACAGACAGACAGACAGACAGACAGACAGACAGACAGACAGACAGACAGACAGACAGACAGACAGACAGACAGACAGACAGACAGACAGACAGACAGACAGACAGACAGACAGACAGACAGACAGACAGACAGACAGACAGACAGACAGACAGACAGACAGACAGACAGACAGACAGACAGACAGACAGACAGACAGACAGACAGACAGACAGACAGACAGACAGACAGACAGACAGACAGACAGACAGACAGACAGACAGACAGACAGACAGACAGACAGACAGACAGACAGACAGACAGACAGACAGACAGACAGACAGACAGACAGACAGACAGACAGACAGACAGACAGACAGACAGACAGACAGACAGACAGACAGACAGACAGACAGACAGACAGACAGACAGACAGACAGACAGACAGACAGACAGACAGACAGACAGACAGACAGACAGACAGACAGACAGACAGACAGACAGACAGACAGACAGACAGACAGACAGACAGACAGACAGACAGACAGACAGACAGACAGACAGACAGACAGACAGACAGACAGACAGACAGACAGACAGACAGACAGACAGACAGACAGACAGACAGACAGACAGACAGACAGACAGACAGACAGACAGACAGACAGACAGACAGACAGACAGACAGACAGACAGACAGACAGACAGACAGACAGACAGACAGACAGACAGACAGACAGACAGACAGACAGACAGACAGACAGACAGACAGACAGACAGACAGACAGACAGACAGACAGACAGACAGACAGACAGACAGACAGACAGACAGACAGACAGACAGACAGACAGACAGACAGACAGACAGACAGACAGACAGACAGACAGACAGACAGACAGACAGACAGACAGACAGACAGACAGACAGACAGACAGACAGACAGACAGACAGACAGACAGACAGACAGACAGACAGACAGACAGACAGACAGACAGACAGACAGACAGACAGACAGACAGACAGACAGACAGACAGACAGACAGACAGACAGACAGACAGACAGACAGACAGACAGACAGACAGACAGACAGACAGACAGACAGACAGACAGACAGACAGACAGACAGACAGACAGACAGACAGACAGACAGACAGACAGACAGACAGACAGACAGACAGACAGACAGACAGACAGACAGACAGACAGACAGACAGACAGACAGACAGACAGACAGACAGACAGACAGACAGACAGACAGACAGACAGACAGACAGACAGACAGACAGACAGACAGACAGACAGACAGACAGACAGACAGACAGACAGACAGACAGACAGACAGACAGACAGACAGACAGACAGACAGACAGACAGACAGACAGACAGACAGACAGACAGACAGACAGACAGACAGACAGACAGACAGACAGACAGACAGACAGACAGACAGACAGACAGACAGACAGACAGACAGACAGACAGACAGACAGACAGACAGACAGACAGACAGACAGACAGACAGACAGACAGACAGACAGACAGACAGACAGACAGACAGACAGACAGACAGACAGACAGACAGACAGACAGACAGACAGACAGACAGACAGACAGACAGACAGACAGACAGACAGACAGACAGACAGACAGACAGACAGACAGACAGACAGACAGACAGACAGACAGACAGACAGACAGACAGACAGACAGACAGACAGACAGACAGACAGACAGACAGACAGACAGACAGACAGACAGACAGACAGACAGACAGACAGACAGACAGACAGACAGACAGACAGACAGACAGACAGACAGACAGACAGACAGACAGACAGACAGACAGACAGACAGACAGACAGACAGACAGACAGACAGACAGACAGACAGACAGACAGACAGACAGACAGACAGACAGACAGACAGACAGACAGACAGACAGACAGACAGACAGACAGACAGACAGACAGACAGACAGACAGACAGACAGACAGACAGACAGACAGACAGACAGACAGACAGACAGACAGACAGACAGACAGACAGACAGACAGACAGACAGACAGACAGACAGACAGACAGACAGACAGACAGACAGACAGACAGACAGACAGACAGACAGACAGACAGACAGACAGACAGACAGACAGACAGACAGACAGACAGACAGACAGACAGACAGACAGACAGACAGACAGACAGACAGACAGACAGACAGACAGACAGACAGACAGACAGACAGACAGACAGACAGACAGACAGACAGACAGACAGACAGACAGACAGACAGACAGACAGACAGACAGACAGACAGACAGACAGACAGACAGACAGACAGACAGACAGACAGACAGACAGACAGACAGACAGACAGACAGACAGACAGACAGACAGACAGACAGACAGACAGACAGACAGACAGACAGACAGACAGACAGACAGACAGACAGACAGACAGACAGACAGACAGACAGACAGACAGACAGACAGACAGACAGACAGACAGACAGACAGACAGACAGACAGACAGACAGACAGACAGACAGACAGACAGACAGACAGACAGACAGACAGACAGACAGACAGACAGACAGACAGACAGACAGACAGACAGACAGACAGACAGACAGACAGACAGACAGACAGACAGACAGACAGACAGACAGACAGACAGACAGACAGACAGACAGACAGACAGACAGACAGACAGACAGACAGACAGACAGACAGACAGACAGACAGACAGACAGACAGACAGACAGACAGACAGACAGACAGACAGACAGACAGACAGACAGACAGACAGACAGACAGACAGACAGACAGACAGACAGACAGACAGACAGACAGACAGACAGACAGACAGACAGACAGACAGACAGACAGACAGACAGACAGACAGACAGACAGACAGACAGACAGACAGACAGACAGACAGACAGACAGACAGACAGACAGACAGACAGACAGACAGACAGACAGACAGACAGACAGACAGACAGACAGACAGACAGACAGACAGACAGACAGACAGACAGACAGACAGACAGACAGACAGACAGACAGACAGACAGACAGACAGACAGACAGACAGACAGACAGACAGACAGACAGACAGACAGACAGACAGACAGACAGACAGACAGACAGACAGACAGACAGACAGACAGACAGACAGACAGACAGACAGACAGACAGACAGACAGACAGACAGACAGACAGACAGACAGACAGACAGACAGACAGACAGACAGACAGACAGACAGACAGACAGACAGACAGACAGACAGACAGACAGACAGACAGACAGACAGACAGACAGACAGACAGACAGACAGACAGACAGACAGACAGACAGACAGACAGACAGACAGACAGACAGACAGACAGACAGACAGACAGACAGACAGACAGACAGACAGACAGACAGACAGACAGACAGACAGACAGACAGACAGACAGACAGACAGACAGACAGACAGACAGACAGACAGACAGACAGACAGACAGACAGACAGACAGACAGACAGACAGACAGACAGACAGACAGACAGACAGACAGACAGACAGACAGACAGACAGACAGACAGACAGACAGACAGACAGACAGACAGACAGACAGACAGACAGACAGACAGACAGACAGACAGACAGACAGACAGACAGACAGACAGACAGACAGACAGACAGACAGACAGACAGACAGACAGACAGACAGACAGACAGACAGACAGACAGACAGACAGACAGACAGACAGACAGACAGACAGACAGACAGACAGACAGACAGACAGACAGACAGACAGACAGACAGACAGACAGACAGACAGACAGACAGACAGACAGACAGACAGACAGACAGACAGACAGACAGACAGACAGACAGACAGACAGACAGACAGACAGACAGACAGACAGACAGACAGACAGACAGACAGACAGACAGACAGACAGACAGACAGACAGACAGACAGACAGACAGACAGACAGACAGACAGACAGACAGACAGACAGACAGACAGACAGACAGACAGACAGACAGACAGACAGACAGACAGACAGACAGACAGACAGACAGACAGACAGACAGACAGACAGACAGACAGACAGACAGACAGACAGACAGACAGACAGACAGACAGACAGACAGACAGACAGACAGACAGACAGACAGACAGACAGACAGACAGACAGACAGACAGACAGACAGACAGACAGACAGACAGACAGACAGACAGACAGACAGACAGACAGACAGACAGACAGACAGACAGACAGACAGACAGACAGACAGACAGACAGACAGACAGACAGACAGACAGACAGACAGACAGACAGACAGACAGACAGACAGACAGACAGACAGACAGACAGACAGACAGACAGACAGACAGACAGACAGACAGACAGACAGACAGACAGACAGACAGACAGACAGACAGACAGACAGACAGACAGACAGACAGACAGACAGACAGACAGACAGACAGACAGACAGACAGACAGACAGACAGACAGACAGACAGACAGACAGACAGACAGACAGACAGACAGACAGACAGACAGACAGACAGACAGACAGACAGACAGACAGACAGACAGACAGACAGACAGACAGACAGACAGACAGACAGACAGACAGACAGACAGACAGACAGACAGACAGACAGACAGACAGACAGACAGACAGACAGACAGACAGACAGACAGACAGACAGACAGACAGACAGACAGACAGACAGACAGACAGACAGACAGACAGACAGACAGACAGACAGACAGACAGACAGACAGACAGACAGACAGACAGACAGACAGACAGACAGACAGACAGACAGACAGACAGACAGACAGACAGACAGACAGACAGACAGACAGACAGACAGACAGACAGACAGACAGACAGACAGACAGACAGACAGACAGACAGACAGACAGACAGACAGACAGACAGACAGACAGACAGACAGACAGACAGACAGACAGACAGACAGACAGACAGACAGACAGACAGACAGACAGACAGACAGACAGACAGACAGACAGACAGACAGACAGACAGACAGACAGACAGACAGACAGACAGACAGACAGACAGACAGACAGACAGACAGACAGACAGACAGACAGACAGACAGACAGACAGACAGACAGACAGACAGACAGACAGACAGACAGACAGACAGACAGACAGACAGACAGACAGACAGACAGACAGACAGACAGACAGACAGACAGACAGACAGACAGACAGACAGACAGACAGACAGACAGACAGACAGACAGACAGACAGACAGACAGACAGACAGACAGACAGACAGACAGACAGACAGACAGACAGACAGACAGACAGACAGACAGACAGACAGACAGACAGACAGACAGACAGACAGACAGACAGACAGACAGACAGACAGACAGACAGACAGACAGACAGACAGACAGACAGACAGACAGACAGACAGACAGACAGACAGACAGACAGACAGACAGACAGACAGACAGACAGACAGACAGACAGACAGACAGACAGACAGACAGACAGACAGACAGACAGACAGACAGACAGACAGACAGACAGACAGACAGACAGACAGACAGACAGACAGACAGACAGACAGACAGACAGACAGACAGACAGACAGACAGACAGACAGACAGACAGACAGACAGACAGACAGACAGACAGACAGACAGACAGACAGACAGACAGACAGACAGACAGACAGACAGACAGACAGACAGACAGACAGACAGACAGACAGACAGACAGACAGACAGACAGACAGACAGACAGACAGACAGACAGACAGACAGACAGACAGACAGACAGACAGACAGACAGACAGACAGACAGACAGACAGACAGACAGACAGACAGACAGACAGACAGACAGACAGACAGACAGACAGACAGACAGACAGACAGACAGACAGACAGACAGACAGACAGACAGACAGACAGACAGACAGACAGACAGACAGACAGACAGACAGACAGACAGACAGACAGACAGACAGACAGACAGACAGACAGACAGACAGACAGACAGACAGACAGACAGACAGACAGACAGACAGACAGACAGACAGACAGACAGACAGACAGACAGACAGACAGACAGACAGACAGACAGACAGACAGACAGACAGACAGACAGACAGACAGACAGACAGACAGACAGACAGACAGACAGACAGACAGACAGACAGACAGACAGACAGACAGACAGACAGACAGACAGACAGACAGACAGACAGACAGACAGACAGACAGACAGACAGACAGACAGACAGACAGACAGACAGACAGACAGACAGACAGACAGACAGACAGACAGACAGACAGACAGACAGACAGACAGACAGACAGACAGACAGACAGACAGACAGACAGACAGACAGACAGACAGACAGACAGACAGACAGACAGACAGACAGACAGACAGACAGACAGACAGACAGACAGACAGACAGACAGACAGACAGACAGACAGACAGACAGACAGACAGACAGACAGACAGACAGACAGACAGACAGACAGACAGACAGACAGACAGACAGACAGACAGACAGACAGACAGACAGACAGACAGACAGACAGACAGACAGACAGACAGACAGACAGACAGACAGACAGACAGACAGACAGACAGACAGACAGACAGACAGACAGACAGACAGACAGACAGACAGACAGACAGACAGACAGACAGACAGACAGACAGACAGACAGACAGACAGACAGACAGACAGACAGACAGACAGACAGACAGACAGACAGACAGACAGACAGACAGACAGACAGACAGACAGACAGACAGACAGACAGACAGACAGACAGACAGACAGACAGACAGACAGACAGACAGACAGACAGACAGACAGACAGACAGACAGACAGACAGACAGACAGACAGACAGACAGACAGACAGACAGACAGACAGACAGACAGACAGACAGACAGACAGACAGACAGACAGACAGACAGACAGACAGACAGACAGACAGACAGACAGACAGACAGACAGACAGACAGACAGACAGACAGACAGACAGACAGACAGACAGACAGACAGACAGACAGACAGACAGACAGACAGACAGACAGACAGACAGACAGACAGACAGACAGACAGACAGACAGACAGACAGACAGACAGACAGACAGACAGACAGACAGACAGACAGACAGACAGACAGACAGACAGACAGACAGACAGACAGACAGACAGACAGACAGACAGACAGACAGACAGACAGACAGACAGACAGACAGACAGACAGACAGACAGACAGACAGACAGACAGACAGACAGACAGACAGACAGACAGACAGACAGACAGACAGACAGACAGACAGACAGACAGACAGACAGACAGACAGACAGACAGACAGACAGACAGACAGACAGACAGACAGACAGACAGACAGACAGACAGACAGACAGACAGACAGACAGACAGACAGACAGACAGACAGACAGACAGACAGACAGACAGACAGACAGACAGACAGACAGACAGACAGACAGACAGACAGACAGACAGACAGACAGACAGACAGACAGACAGACAGACAGACAGACAGACAGACAGACAGACAGACAGACAGACAGACAGACAGACAGACAGACAGACAGACAGACAGACAGACAGACAGACAGACAGACAGACAGACAGACAGACAGACAGACAGACAGACAGACAGACAGACAGACAGACAGACAGACAGACAGACAGACAGACAGACAGACAGACAGACAGACAGACAGACAGACAGACAGACAGACAGACAGACAGACAGACAGACAGACAGACAGACAGACAGACAGACAGACAGACAGACAGACAGACAGACAGACAGACAGACAGACAGACAGACAGACAGACAGACAGACAGACAGACAGACAGACAGACAGACAGACAGACAGACAGACAGACAGACAGACAGACAGACAGACAGACAGACAGACAGACAGACAGACAGACAGACAGACAGACAGACAGACAGACAGACAGACAGACAGACAGACAGACAGACAGACAGACAGACAGACAGACAGACAGACAGACAGACAGACAGACAGACAGACAGACAGACAGACAGACAGACAGACAGACAGACAGACAGACAGACAGACAGACAGACAGACAGACAGACAGACAGACAGACAGACAGACAGACAGACAGACAGACAGACAGACAGACAGACAGACAGACAGACAGACAGACAGACAGACAGACAGACAGACAGACAGACAGACAGACAGACAGACAGACAGACAGACAGACAGACAGACAGACAGACAGACAGACAGACAGACAGACAGACAGACAGACAGACAGACAGACAGACAGACAGACAGACAGACAGACAGACAGACAGACAGACAGACAGACAGACAGCCAGACAGACAGACAGACAGCCAGACAGCCAGACAGACAGCCAGACAGCCAGACAGCCAGACAGCCAGACAGCCAGACAGCCAGACAGCCAGACAGCCAGACAGCCAGACAGCCAGACAGCCAGACAGCCAGACAGCCAGACAGCCAGACAGCCAGACAGCCAGACAGCCAGACAGCCAGACAGCCAGACAGCCAGACAGCCAGACAGCCAGACAGCCAGACAGCCAGACAGCCAGACAGCCAGACAGCCAGACAGCCAGACAGCCAGACAGCCAGACAGCCAGACAGCCAGACAGCCAGACAGCCAGACAGCCAGACAGCCAGACAGCCAGACAGCCAGACAGCCAGACAGCCAGACAGCCAGACAGCCAGACAGCCAGACAGCCAGACAGCCAGACAGCCAGACAGCCAGACAGCCAGACAGCCAGACAGCCAGACAGCCAGACAGCCAGACAGCCAGACAGCCAGACAGCCAGACAGCCAGACAGCCAGACAGCCAGACAGCCAGACAGCCAGACAGCCAGACAGCCAGACAGCCAGACAGCCAGACAGCCAGACAGCCAGACAGCCAGACAGCCAGACAGCCAGACAGCCAGACAGCCAGACAGCCAGACAGCCAGACAGCCAGACAGCCAGACAGCCAGACAGCCAGACAGCCAGACAGCCAGACAGCCAGACAGCCAGACAGCCAGACAGCCAGACAGCCAGACAGCCAGACAGCCAGACAGCCAGACAGCCAGACAGCCAGACAGCCAGACAGCCAGACAGCCAGACAGCCAAACAGCCAGACAGCCAGACAGCCAGACAGCCAAACAGCCAGACAGCCAGACAGCCAGACAGCCAGACAGCCAGACAGCCAGACAGCCAGACAGCCAGACAGCCAGACAGCCAGACAGCCAGACAGCCAGACAGCCAGACAGCCAGACAGACAGACAGACAGAAGAAATGAAAAGAATAATACGCCATAAGAAAATTATAAAGCAAAATAGTTCGACAGGTACGTCGTTTTAAAGAATGCTATGTTTGAATGCTATGTTTTGTAACACAAAACGTAAATTTTTATTTTTAATTTGATAATAATTGTATAGAATCGATATTTGCTGTGGCTACATTTATTTAGTCCATGGTTTTAACAAACTAGTGCTTTAAAATTTTGAAAGATTTACTTGTGGACCTTATAATAAAGAAATTTCTCATAATCGACAAAGTTGTTACTGAGATACAAAGAAATCACGTTTATTTTCCAAAAAGAAGCTTGTGTGCAATTTGGGAAAAAAATACATTTTCAAAATCTGGAAATATAAAAATATAAAATTTGAAAATACTTCGCGGTTGCTTACTGTGAGTTTGAACTTGTGGTAAATCTCAATCATATATGTATGATATAGAGAGTACAAAAATTACAAAATGACAAAAAAAACATCTATCACATATTCTATACAATATATTGCTAGTAGCTAGGTCTGTTTTTTTGAGTTTATCCTGACCAGATACTTTACCACAGTCCTGTAACACAAATTTATGAGAGATGAACGGTTGCATGGAAAAAGTAGTTAGAAATTATAATTTTTAAAGTTATGATGCAATATCAATGGAAAATTACTTGAGATTAATTAATTACACCATTGTGGATACTTAGATGGTCAAATAATTTGGCTTAGGTACTTTTTGCCAAATGAAGTTTTAGGTATTAAACAAACAATAAAACCAAAATAAAGTAGAAATATCGATATCTACGAAGAAAAATACTTATAAAAACAATGTTATAATGACTTAACATAAATTTTTGTATTATTTAAACAAAAAATGTTATTAAATATTAATAAAAAAGGTTTAATGGTTCAAAAAAACAAAAAAAAACTGTTATTAATGCAATAAAATAAGTAAAAAATATCCTCCCTTAGTTATATTTGATGGGTGTCTTCAAAAAAAATCAGTGGTTTGTCAGAGGAAGGGTTGGCAATTATTGTTTCAGCCAACTAATCAAAAATAAAGAGTAACAATGGACTCTTTTTTTGTGTTTTTAATAAAAGATTCTTAAAAAATTCAGCTAGAAAAACAAAAGCTTAAGGAGCTTTTCGAATTTCGACAAAATAGGCTTTTAATGGCAAGAGAATGATAAGTTTAATGAGACTTTATTTGAACAACACTGTGCTACAATTAAGACAAAATAATGGACTCTTTTATCCATTTTATTTAAATAATGTTTCAATGGAACAATTTTAAAGTTTACCAACGAGTTTTGGACTTATAACTCAAATCTAGAGTTCAGTAAAGCTTTATTAAGGCAAAAGGTTGATCTTTTCGCATGCTGGAGAGTCCGTCCTCCAGATAGAAATGGAGAGCATTCTATTTGCTGCCATATTTGGATAGTATTTAAACTTAACTTTTCAATAAAAAATATTCTACCAATTTATCTTTTCAAAATTTAAAGTGATCATATATCAATAGAAAAATTGTCATGACATTGACATTTTCCTTGTATTTACTGTTTCAAGGGCAAGTAAAATATTCAAAAATATTGAAAATACATAAAATAATTGTAACACAGATTATAACGTTAGTAAATTAAACAACGAAAAACAGTTATGGCACATCTTCCAACAAATTAGTTTTGGTTTTCAATAACTAGACAAGACTATTTCTTTTAAAACGAACAATTTTACAAAAATTTTCTTTAGTTTTTCCAACAAAAAACTATCAATGGGTTAACTAAAGTACTACTGAGTTTTTCTCAAACTTTCAACATAAAATTTTTTCCAAATTTTCCATAATTTTTTCACAAATTTTCCAAAAACTAAATTAGCCTGAACTACTGGCACCACTTTGTAACAGGGGCCTGTGTGTGACAGTGGTACTGTCACCTCAAGTGGCCAAGGCTTAAATGTTGTAAGCTACCAACTTAGGCTACAACTTATATAAATTATAAAAAGATTAAATGTTACTATATGTTATTAAATTTACACAATCTCGAAAGGGAATTTGACGGTTCTTGGAGGAAAAGTATGCTTTAAACGTCTTTCTCAAATGTATAACTAATGTAGGATAATCATACATACCTTTTCAATTTTCTTCTTGCAGCTTTACACTTTCACTTCTTATATTTATTAGTTGAATATCGACTTTTTACTACTATTAAACTTTTGTATTCAAATATTTACACCTCTTAAACTTTTAAGTTTTATAAACCTTTTATATATTTGTTGTAAATATATATATTTATCAACATCTTAAACGTTGATTGAATGAGTGAAACTATTCAATCAACTGTTTAATTTACTTAATATTACTGTTTAGGTTTGGGATATGTTATTGATTAAAAATGCCGATTTTAGGGCAACGAATGGTTTGTATTTTGTAGTTAAAATAAACCATAAAACAGATAAAAACATTATTTCAAAACACTGGAAACAGTAATAAATAAAAGCTTTAAAATTAATAAACTCTAAAAGAAAAGACCAAAATAATTATGAATATTAAAGTTGATAGTTTTATACAATGTTAAAATAATTGATAAATTTCCCCAGTTGTAATAAAACCCCCCTTAAGAAGTGTGAATGAAAGCGTAACGTACCAGGCAAAGGCAAACTAAAGAGTGACGTCTCTGATGACTTTCGAAAGTTTCCCGTCTCAGTTAAAGCGACCCTGCGCTTGAAGGGACAAATATCTTGGCGATGATTGGCTAGAATTCTACTCCCTTTCGCCTTGGCGAGAAAGAGATAGACTGCGCTTTAAGCGCTCCACTAAGAGACAAAATAGCAATGCAAGCCAGACTTAAAAACCCGTTAGAAAGCAAAAATTACACAGTGTGTTTTTTTTAATTGAAAATAGTTTAAAATTTGTTTCCAGTTACAAAATAAGAATTATTTTGATGTTAGTGGCTCAAAGGACATATTAGCCGAATACAACTTTTATTAAAATACGGCGAACCTGAAAATATGCCTAAAAACAAGTCGCCGAGTTGCCATAAATTTTACTTAATCTTAACCTAGTCTTGCATATAATTAATGCTTGTTGATGTCAAAACAATATTTAATTAAAAATCTTTAAAAACTTATAAATGACAAAAATACCATTTATATTCAAATCTCGTTTTGTTACACCACCCTTTTTTTTAAACTAAAATTTATTTTGTTTAACTCCACACTTAAATACCTTTCGTTTGATATCACACACGCCATATTTTCACATAAACTCTAATTTTTAAAATCTTCCCCCACCCTTTTATTTGGTTTGTGTTCGGTGGATTTTGACAAGACCCAGGCAAGGTACCAAATTTCATTGAAATCGGGCAAGCGATTTTTGAGTTATGCGCGTTGGTCGTTACAGACAGACAGACAGACAGACAGACAGACAGACAGACAGACAGACAGACAGACAGACAGACAGACAGACAGACAGACAGACAGACAGACAGACAGACAGACAGACAGACAGACAGACAGACAGACAGACAGACAGACAGACAGACAGACAGACAGACAGACAGACAGACAGACAGACAGACAGACAGACAGACAGACAGACAGACAGACAGACAGACAGACAGACAGACAGACAGACAGACAGACAGACAGACAGACAGACAGACAGACAGACAGACAGACAGACAGACAGACAGACAGACAGACAGACAGACAGACAGACAGACAGACAGACAGACAGACAGACAGACAGACAGACAGACAGACAGACAGACAGACAGACAGACAGACAGACAGACAGACAGACAGACAGACAGACAGACAGACAGACAGACAGACAGACAGACAGACAGACAGACAGACAGACAGACAGACAGACAGACAGACAGACAGACAGACAGACAGACAGACAGACAGACAGACAGACAGACAGACAGACAGACAGACAGACAGACAGACAGACAGACAGACAGACAGACAGACAGACAGACAGACAGACAGACAGACAGACAGACAGACAGACAGACAGACAGACAGACAGACAGACAGACAGACAGACAGACAGACAGACAGACAGACAGACAGACAGACAGACAGACAGACAGACAGACAGACAGACAGACAGACAGACAGACAGACAGACAGACAGACAGACAGACAGACAGACAGACAGACAGACAGACAGACAGACAGACAGACAGACAGACAGACAGACAGACAGACAGACAGACAGACAGACAGACAGACAGACAGACAGACAGACAGACAGACAGACAGACAGACAGACAGACAGACAGACAGACAGACAGACAGACAGACAGACAGACAGACAGACAGACAGACAGACAGACAGACAGACAGACAGACAGACAGACAGACAGACAGACAGACAGACAGACAGACAGACAGACAGACAGACAGACAGACAGACAGACAGACAGACAGACAGACAGACAGACAGACAGACAGACAGACAGACAGACAGACAGACAGACAGACAGACAGACAGACAGACAGACAGACAGACAGACAGACAGACAGACAGACAGACAGACAGACAGACAGACAGACAGACAGACAGACAGACAGACAGACAGACAGACAGACAGACAGACAGACAGACAGACAGACAGACAGACAGACAGACAGACAGACAGACAGACAGACAGACAGACAGACAGACAGACAGACAGACAGACAGACAGACAGACAGACAGACAGACAGACAGACAGACAGACAGACAGACAGACAGACAGACAGACAGACAGACAGACAGACAGACAGACAGACAGACAGACAGACAGACAGACAGACAGACAGACAGACAGACAGACAGACAGACAGACAGACAGACAGACAGACAGACAGACAGACAGACAGACAGACAGACAGACAGACAGACAGACAGACAGACAGACAGACAGACAGACAGACAGACAGACAGACAGACAGACAGACAGACAGACAGACAGACAGACAGACAGACAGACAGACAGACAGACAGACAGACAGACAGACAGACAGACAGACAGACAGACAGACAGACAGACAGACAGACAGACAGACAGACAGACAGACAGACAGACAGACAGACAGACAGACAGACAGACAGACAGACAGACAGACAGACAGACAGACAGACAGACAGACAGACAGACAGACAGACAGACAGACAGACAGACAGACAGACAGACAGACAGACAGACAGACAGACAGACAGACAGACAGACAGACAGACAGACAGACAGACAGACAGACAGACAGACAGACAGACAGACAGACAGACAGACAGACAGACAGACAGACAGACAGACAGACAGACAGACAGACAGACAGACAGACAGACAGACAGACAGACAGACAGACAGACAGACAGACAGACAGACAGACAGACAGACAGACAGACAGACAGACAGACAGACAGACAGACAGACAGACAGACAGACAGACAGACAGACAGACAGACAGACAGACAGACAGACAGACAGACAGACAGACAGACAGACAGACAGACAGACAGACAGACAGACAGACAGACAGACAGACAGACAGACAGACAGACAGACAGACAGACAGACAGACAGACAGACAGACAGACAGACAGACAGACAGACAGACAGACAGACAGACAGACAGACAGACAGACAGACAGACAGACAGACAGACAGACAGACAGACAGACAGACAGACAGACAGACAGACAGACAGACAGACAGACAGACAGACAGACAGACAGACAGACAGACAGACAGACAGACAGACAGACAGACAGACAGACAGACAGACAGACAGACAGACAGACAGACAGACAGACAGACAGACAGACAGACAGACAGACAGACAGACAGACAGACAGACAGACAGACAGACAGACAGACAGACAGACAGACAGACAGACAGACAGACAGACAGACAGACAGACAGACAGACAGACAGACAGACAGACAGACAGACAGACAGACAGACAGACAGACAGACAGACAGACAGACAGACAGACAGACAGACAGACAGACAGACAGACAGACAGACAGACAGACAGACAGACAGACAGACAGACAGACAGACAGACAGACAGACAGACAGACAGACAGACAGACAGACAGACAGACAGACAGACAGACAGACAGACAGACAGACAGACAGACAGACAGACAGACAGACAGACAGACAGACAGACAGACAGACAGACAGACAGACAGACAGACAGACAGACAGACAGACAGACAGACAGACAGACAGACAGACAGACAGACAGACAGACAGACAGACAGACAGACAGACAGACAGACAGACAGACAGACAGACAGACAGACAGACAGACAGACAGACAGACAGACAGACAGACAGACAGACAGACAGACAGACAGACAGACAGACAGACAGACAGACAGACAGACAGACAGACAGACAGACAGACAGACAGACAGACAGACAGACAGACAGACAGACAGACAGACAGACAGACAGACAGACAGACAGACAGACAGACAGACAGACAGACAGACAGACAGACAGACAGACAGACAGACAGACAGACAGACAGACAGACAGACAGACAGACAGACAGACAGACAGACAGACAGACAGACAGACAGACAGACAGACAGACAGACAGACAGACAGACAGACAGACAGACAGACAGACAGACAGACAGACAGACAGACAGACAGACAGACAGACAGACAGACAGACAGACAGACAGACAGACAGACAGACAGACAGACAGACAGACAGACAGACAGACAGACAGACAGACAGACAGACAGACAGACAGACAGACAGACAGACAGACAGACAGACAGACAGACAGACAGACAGACAGACAGACAGACAGACAGACAGACAGACAGACAGACAGACAGACAGACAGACAGACAGACAGACAGACAGACAGACAGACAGACAGACAGACAGACAGACAGACAGACAGACAGACAGACAGACAGACAGACAGACAGACAGACAGACAGACAGACAGACAGACAGACAGACAGACAGACAGACAGACAGACAGACAGACAGACAGACAGACAGACAGACAGACAGACAGACAGACAGACAGACAGACAGACAGACAGACAGACAGACAGACAGACAGACAGACAGACAGACAGACAGACAGACAGACAGACAGACAGACAGACAGACAGACAGACAGACAGACAGACAGACAGACAGACAGACAGACAGACAGACAGACAGACAGACAGACAGACAGACAGACAGACAGACAGACAGACAGACAGACAGACAGACAGACAGACAGACAGACAGACAGACAGACAGACAGACAGACAGACAGACAGACAGACAGACAGACAGACAGACAGACAGACAGACAGACAGACAGACAGACAGACAGACAGACAGACAGACAGACAGACAGACAGACAGACAGACAGACAGACAGACAGACAGACAGACAGACAGACAGACAGACAGACAGACAGACAGACAGACAGACAGACAGACAGACAGACAGACAGACAGACAGACAGACAGACAGACAGACAGACAGACAGACAGACAGACAGACAGACAGACAGACAGACAGACAGACAGACAGACAGACAGACAGACAGACAGACAGACAGACAGACAGACAGACAGACAGACAGACAGACAGACAGACAGACAGACAGACAGACAGACAGACAGACAGACAGACAGACAGACAGACAGACAGACAGACAGACAGACAGACAGACAGACAGACAGACAGACAGACAGACAGACAGACAGACAGACAGACAGACAGACAGACAGACAGACAGACAGACAGACAGACAGACAGACAGACAGACAGACAGACAGACAGACAGACAGACAGACAGACAGACAGACAGACAGACAGACAGACAGACAGACAGACAGACAGACAGACAGACAGACAGACAGACAGACAGACAGACAGACAGACAGACAGACAGACAGACAGACAGACAGACAGACAGACAGACAGACAGACAGACAGACAGACAGACAGACAGACAGACAGACAGACAGACAGACAGACAGACAGACAGACAGACAGACAGACAGACAGACAGACAGACAGACAGACAGACAGACAGACAGACAGACAGACAGACAGACAGACAGACAGACAGACAGACAGACAGACAGACAGACAGACAGACAGACAGACAGACAGACAGACAGACAGACAGACAGACAGACAGACAGACAGACAGACAGACAGACAGACAGACAGACAGACAGACAGACAGACAGACAGACAGACAGACAGACAGACAGACAGACAGACAGACAGACAGACAGACAGACAGACAGACAGACAGACAGACAGACAGACAGACAGACAGACAGACAGACAGACAGACAGACAGACAGACAGACAGACAGACAGACAGACAGACAGACAGACAGACAGACAGACAGACAGACAGACAGACAGACAGACAGACAGACAGACAGACAGACAGACAGACAGACAGACAGACAGACAGACAGACAGACAGACAGACAGACAGACAGACAGACAGACAGACAGACAGACAGACAGACAGACAGACAGACAGACAGACAGACAGACAGACAGACAGACAGACAGACAGACAGACAGACAGACAGACAGACAGACAGACAGACAGACAGACAGACAGACAGACAGACAGACAGACAGACAGACAGACAGACAGACAGACAGACAGACAGACAGACAGACAGACAGACAGACAGACAGACAGACAGACAGACAGACAGACAGACAGACAGACAGACAGACAGACAGACAGACAGACAGACAGACAGACAGACAGACAGACAGACAGACAGACAGACAGACAGACAGACAGACAGACAGACAGACAGACAGACAGACAGACAGACAGACAGACAGACAGACAGACAGACAGACAGACAGACAGACAGACAGACAGACAGACAGACAGACAGACAGACAGACAGACAGACAGACAGACAGACAGACAGACAGACAGACAGACAGACAGACAGACAGACAGACAGACAGACAGACAGACAGACAGACAGACAGACAGACAGACAGACAGACAGACAGACAGACAGACAGACAGACAGACAGACAGACAGACAGACAGACAGACAGACAGACAGACAGACAGACAGACAGACAGACAGACAGACAGACAGACAGACAGACAGACAGACAGACAGACAGACAGACAGACAGACAGACAGACAGACAGACAGACAGACAGACAGACAGACAGACAGACAGACAGACAGACAGACAGACAGACAGACAGACAGACAGACAGACAGACAGACAGACAGACAGACAGACAGACAGACAGACAGACAGACAGACAGACAGACAGACAGACAGACAGACAGACAGACAGACAGACAGACAGACAGACAGACAGACAGACAGACAGACAGACAGACAGACAGACAGACAGACAGACAGACAGACAGACAGACAGACAGACAGACAGACAGACAGACAGACAGACAGACAGACAGACAGACAGACAGACAGACAGACAGACAGACAGACAGACAGACAGACAGACAGACAGACAGACAGACAGACAGACAGACAGACAGACAGACAGACAGACAGACAGACAGACAGACAGACAGACAGACAGACAGACAGACAGACAGACAGACAGACAGACAGACAGACAGACAGACAGACAGACAGACAGACAGACAGACAGACAGACAGACAGACAGACAGACAGACAGACAGACAGACAGACAGACAGACAGACAGACAGACAGACAGACAGACAGACAGACAGACAGACAGACAGACAGACAGACAGACAGACAGACAGACAGACAGACAGACAGACAGACAGACAGACAGACAGACAGACAGACAGACAGACAGACAGACAGACAGACAGACAGACAGACAGACAGACAGACAGACAGACAGACAGACAGACAGACAGACAGACAGACAGACAGACAGACAGACAGACAGACAGACAGACAGACAGACAGACAGACAGACAGACAGACAGACAGACAGACAGACAGACAGACAGACAGACAGACAGACAGACAGACAGACAGACAGACAGACAGACAGACAGACAGACAGACAGACAGACAGACAGACAGACAGACAGACAGACAGACAGACAGACAGACAGACAGACAGACAGACAGACAGACAGACAGACAGACAGACAGACAGACAGACAGACAGACAGACAGACAGACAGACAGACAGACAGACAGACAGACAGACAGACAGACAGACAGACAGACAGACAGACAGACAGACAGACAGACAGACAGACAGACAGACAGACAGACAGACAGACAGACAGACAGACAGACAGACAGACAGACAGACAGACAGACAGACAGACAGACAGACAGACAGACAGACAGACAGACAGACAGACAGACAGACAGACAGACAGACAGACAGACAGACAGACAGACAGACAGACAGACAGACAGACAGACAGACAGACAGACAGACAGACAGACAGACAGACAGACAGACAGACAGACAGACAGACAGACAGACAGACAGACAGACAGACAGACAGACAGACAGACAGACAGACAGACAGACAGACAGACAGACAGACAGACAGACAGACAGACAGACAGACAGACAGACAGACAGACAGACAGACAGACAGACAGACAGACAGACAGACAGACAGACAGACAGACAGACAGACAGACAGACAGACAGACAGACAGACAGACAGACAGACAGACAGACAGACAGACAGACAGACAGACAGACAGACAGACAGACAGACAGACAGACAGACAGACAGACAGACAGACAGACAGACAGACAGACAGACAGACAGACAGACAGACAGACAGACAGACAGACAGACAGACAGACAGACAGACAGACAGACAGACAGACAGACAGACAGACAGACAGACAGACAGACAGACAGACAGACAGACAGACAGACAGACAGACAGACAGACAGACAGACAGACAGACAGACAGACAGACAGACAGACAGACAGACAGACAGACAGACAGACAGACAGACAGACAGACAGACAGACAGACAGACAGACAGACAGACAGACAGACAGACAGACAGACAGACAGACAGACAGACAGACAGACAGACAGACAGACAGACAGACAGACAGACAGACAGACAGACAGACAGACAGACAGACAGACAGACAGACAGACAGACAGACAGACAGACAGACAGACAGACAGACAGACAGACAGACAGACAGACAGACAGACAGACAGACAGACAGACAGACAGACAGACAGACAGACAGACAGACAGACAGACAGACAGACAGACAGACAGACAGACAGACAGACAGACAGACAGACAGACAGACAGACAGACAGACAGACAGACAGACAGACAGACAGACAGACAGACAGACAGACAGACAGACAGACAGACAGACAGACAGACAGACAGACAGACAGACAGACAGACAGACAGACAGACAGACAGACAGACAGACAGACAGACAGACAGACAGACAGACAGACAGACAGACAGACAGACAGACAGACAGACAGACAGACAGACAGACAGACAGACAGACAGACAGACAGACAGACAGACAGACAGACAGACAGACAGACAGACAGACAGACAGACAGACAGACAGACAGACAGACAGACAGACAGACAGACAGACAGACAGACAGACAGACAGACAGACAGACAGACAGACAGACAGACAGACAGACAGACAGACAGACAGACAGACAGACAGACAGACAGACAGACAGACAGACAGACAGACAGACAGACAGACAGACAGACAGACAGACAGACAGACAGACAGACAGACAGACAGACAGACAGACAGACAGACAGACAGACAGACAGACAGACAGACAGACAGACAGACAGACAGACAGACAGACAGACAGACAGACAGACAGACAGACAGACAGACAGACAGACAGACAGACAGACAGACAGACAGACAGACAGACAGACAGACAGACAGACAGACAGACAGACAGACAGACAGACAGACAGACAGACAGACAGACAGACAGACAGACAGACAGACAGACAGACAGACAGACAGACAGACAGACAGACAGACAGACAGACAGACAGACAGACAGACAGACAGACAGACAGACAGACAGACAGACAGACAGACAGACAGACAGACAGACAGACAGACAGACAGACAGACAGACAGACAGACAGACAGACAGACAGACAGACAGACAGACAGACAGACAGACAGACAGACAGACAGACAGACAGACAGACAGACAGACAGACAGACAGACAGACAGACAGACAGACAGACAGACAGACAGACAGACAGACAGACAGACAGACAGACAGACAGACAGACAGACAGACAGACAGACAGACAGACAGACAGACAGACAGACAGACAGACAGACAGACAGACAGACAGACAGACAGACAGACAGACAGACAGACAGACAGACAGACAGACAGACAGACAGACAGACAGACAGACAGACAGACAGACAGACAGACAGACAGACAGACAGACAGACAGACAGACAGACAGACAGACAGACAGACAGACAGACAGACAGACAGACAGACAGACAGACAGACAGACAGACAGACAGACAGACAGACAGACAGACAGACAGACAGACAGACAGACAGACAGACAGACAGACAGACAGACAGACAGACAGACAGACAGACAGACAGACAGACAGACAGACAGACAGACAGACAGACAGACAGACAGACAGACAGACAGACAGACAGACAGACAGACAGAC